>PVKP010009561.1:0-67818 GCA_004027715.1 Plecturocebus donacophilus
AAGAAGAAGAAGAAGAAGAAGAAGAAGAAGAAGAAGAAGAAGAAGAAGAAGAAGAAGAAAATGACAATTATAGCAAACACATAGAGCATTTATTGTGCCAGGAACTATTCTAAGCACTCTAAATACCCATATGTTAAATTTATGTAATTCTCTCTGCAAGTCTGTGAAGTATAGATTTTACGGATGTAGGTAGCAATGTAACAATCAATCTGTGTACCAATTTCACAGAAAAGCAAACTGTGGCATAGAAAGGCTAAGTAAGTTTCATAAGGTCACACAGCTAAAAACTAGTAGAGTGAGGACTTGAACATGGATAGTTGCACTCCACTGACTATATGCTATGTATACATATCAGTGATCCAAGGGGAAGCATGATATTTATGCTTAGACAAGCACAAGTACAATTCTGTCACAATTAAAGAAAGAAGGATACTATTCTGACTGGCAATCTGCAAGGTACTCGTGGAAGAAGAGACTCTTGACCTGGACCTTGAAGGATGAAATAGGGACTTTTATAGGCCAAGAGAAGGGCATTCTAGACAGAAGCTGTGAACAACAGGACCTAAGAAGACAATCACAATGTGGATGGGGAACGTAAAAAATCAATGTGGTGACAGCATGAGGGGGGCAGATAGTGGGAAATAGGTAGTAACCATGGTTAACGTTAGATTTCTCCTTTGTTTTGCCTTCTGGGAAAAACAGAACCTGACTCCCTAATCAGCCAAAGTTGAATAAATTTTTCTGTCCTGATCTCTCTAAAAGAGGCAGGGAACATTTGCTTCCTATCTCTTTGGGTCTTCATTCCTGTAGCTGGAGCTGAGCATGGCTTCCTAACTGGCAGTATAACAAGTAGTTTAAGAGCGCAGATGTGAAAGCCAAGTACGTTGGATTCAAATCTGGTCTCCACCACTTACTAGCTATGTGATACTTGTTAAGTCACACATCCTCCCTGCCTCCATTACTCTATAAAATGGGCATGATAAAATACTTTATAGTATTATTTTGAGGACTTTAGGAGATACTCCTTGTTAAAGCACCTAACACCTTGCTTGGCACATGGCTCTCAGTAAATATTAGATACAATTATTATTGTATTTGCCATTAGTTTTTCCTTTTTCAGCTCATTCTCTTCACAAGCCCAAAGTATATTTGTATATGCCTCTACAATACTGAAAATACTGAACAATCAATATAGCTTAGATTGGTCTGGCCAATCAGACACTGGCCATGATGGCATATATGTACACTGGTATACTAGCTGGAATATCAGCCCTGGTAATACAGAAATTTCTGAAAGTGACCATTGAGATGGTAAATCCAATGAAGCATCCATCAGCTTATTGGACAAATGCAAACTACACAGTGGGGGAAAAGGGGGAACGATAACTAACATGATGATTTTAAACATGGTTATTTTAGCTACCAGGTCTTTTGAGTAAATATCCACGGACCCCAAGGGATGCAACAGTATAACTTAATTAGCTTTAAAGATATATCTGAAAGGGTTCCATGGCAAAGATTATGTAAAACAACAATAACAACAACAAAATGTATTTTGAATCCAGGCAGGATAGAAAAAGGAGTATTTTTTTGTAGACCAAAAAACTGTATTAGAGCAATATGCTTTTAAAAAGAAGCGAAGAAAGAGACACTTCTCTTGGGAGAAAAATTACTAATGAAGTTCTCATTGAACTTTATTATTTAGCATTTCTACAAGAGATCTGGAAAGGAAATACGGTTAAATCTGTGGAACTTAAGTTTTTTCAGGTAGTGAAATTTAAAACCAATAGGTATAACTTATGTGAGTGAGATGATAACTGGCAAGTGAACTTCAATGTGGACTAGAATGAAAGACACCTGTTTAAAGAAAATGAATTCATACCTATAAGCTGATGAACTTCAAGTTGTGATTAGATACAAAACTAATCCAAGAATCATTACAGACTGAAACAATTTCTAAGACAGGAGTTCAACACCTTTGTCTTGACAAAAAGGCCAAGAAAATGTTGGAAAAAATTGGAGACGTCTTGAAAATGATAAAGGATCATACCTACCCTTACATAAAAATCTACCATCTGAATCAACAATACCATGTACATTTCTGCATCTTATGAAAGACATAACAGCTCTAAAAAAAAAAAAAAAAAAAACAGTTTCACAAGGCACAGTGGCTCACACCTATAATCCAGCACTTTGGGAAGCTAAGGTGGGCAAATTACCTGAAGTCAGGAATTCAAGATCAGCCTGGCCAACATGGTAAAATTCTATCTCTACTAAAAATACAAAAATTAGCCAGGCTTGGTGGCACGTGCCTGTAATCCCAGCTACATGGGAGGCTTTGGCAGGAGAATCTTTTGAACCCCAGAGGCGGAGGTTGTAGTGAGCCAAGATCACGCCACTGCACTCCAGCCTGGATGACAGAGCAAGACTGTCTCAAAAAAACAGGTGAGGGGCTTAAAGTAAGAAATTAAAAAATCAACTGTATATAAATTTTTCTTATTTCTTAATTTTTGAACCTCAAGTGCAACAACGAGTTAAAAACAATACTGTGTTACTGCAGTGGTTCCAAGTCACTTTTAATTAATTATGTTTTTTGATTCATGGCATTCTATCATCAACATTCTTGTCAAAACTCCTCTTTTACCCTTTTTTCCTCAGTCTCCACTCCCACTCTGCATAACACTTGGGTATACACCTGGGTTTCTCAAATGTGGCACAATTCACATTTTGAACCAGGTAATTCTTGGTTTGGGGGTTGTCCTGTGCACTGTAGAATGCTTAGCAACACCTCTGGACTCTACCCCAAGATGCCAGTAGCACCTATAGTAAGTTAAAGTGTGTCCCTCCCACAAGGTATGTTCAACTCCTAACCCTTGGTTCACATACTGTGAATGTGACCACATTTGAAAATAAGGTCTTTACAAACTTAACTAAGATGTAACTTAAGATAAGGTCATACTGAACAGGGAGGGAATGCAGCAGATAATCTCTTTGACTTACTCATTTCATTTTCTTTGGATATAAACCCAGAAGTGGGATTGTTGGACCACATGGTAGTTCCCTTTTTATTTTATTTATTTTTTTATTTTTATTTTTTGAGAAAACTCCATACTCCTCTCCAAAATGGCTGTGCCAATTTACATTCCCACTAACGGTGTGCAAGGATTCCCTTTTCTCCATAGCCTCAACAACACTTCTTATCTTGTTTGTTTGGTAACAGCCATCCTAACAGGAATGAAGTGGTAGCTCACGTAGTTTTGATTTGTATTTCTCTGATGATTTATGATGTTGAGCACCTTCTCAAATACTTGTTGGCTGTTTGTATATGTTCCTTGGAAAAATATCTATTTAGGTCCTTGCCTATTTTTCAATCAGTTTATTTGTTTTTCTGCTATTGAGTTGTATGAGTTCCTTACATATTTTAGATATTAACCTCTTATCGGATATGTGGTTTGCAAATATTTCCTCTCATTCTGTAGGTTGCCTTTTCATTCTGTTGATTCTTATATTGTAGCATTATTCCCAATGGCCAAGATATGGAATCAAATTAAATGTCCATCAACAGATAAAGAAAATGTGAGGAAGAAAATATATACATACATATATATATATGACTAAATATCATTCACCATAAAAAGAAAGGAAACCCTGCTATTTGCAACAATGCAAATGAATCTGAAGGACAGTATGCTAAATAAAGACAGACAGACACAGAAAGACAAATACTCTACGCTCTCACTTACATGTGGAATCTAAAAAATTGAACTCACAGACAGAGTAGAATGGTGATTGCCAGGGGCTGAGGGGTGGGGGACATAGGAAGATGTCGGTCAAAGGCTACAAAGTTTCAGTTATAAGATGAACAAGCTCTGGGATGTAATGTACAGCATGGGCAGCAAAAGATGGGTCAATTAGGTTGACTGTGATCATCATTACACAATGTACATATACATCAAATCGTCACATTTTTTACCTTGAATTTATAAAGAGACGTGTATCAAAGGTGAGGAAAAAAGATGAGGTTATACTGGAATAGAATGGGCCCTTAATTGAATATAACCAGCATTCTTATAAAAAGAAGAGGAGACGCAGAGGCAACATACAGAGAAGAAGGCATCACGCAAAGACACAGACGCATGCAGAGAATACAGTTGTGTCGCAATGGAGGCAGACACTGGAGTAAAGCAGCTGCAAGCCAAGGAATGCCAAGGATTCCCAGCAACATCCAGACCCTAGGAGAGAGGGCAGAGCCCTGCTACAACTCTGACTTCCAACTTCCAGCCTCCAGAACTGTCAGGGAATAGATTTTGTTTAAGCCCCCCAGTTTATGGTAGTTCATTACATCAACCCTAGGAAATTAATGCAGGCATCCCCAGTTGCAACAAGCAAAACTGCCTTCAGACATTGTCTAATGTCTCTTGGGGAACAAAATTACCCCCTGCTGAGAACCACTGGTGTGAGAGACATGTAAGCTGATTTCTTTTATATTTTTAAGAACAGAATTTCTGGATATGTTGATTTTTAATTCTTGGCTATCAGATTGGTACACTAGAGTAACTCTAAATCTTAATTTGTACATATCTTCATATACTCTGTAGAATTTAGGCTTCTGCATCTATAAATTTCCAATTCATAAGCTTTATCTACTATTCCATTAGATGTTCTGCCTTCTTCTTCTGGGTTTTCAAGAGTTCCCTGAATATTCTTGGAAGTCATCTTTTATGAGTTTCGTATATTGCAAATATCTCCTCCTGGTCTCTCCCTCCATTGTCGACTCCATCAATTTTTCACCTTAAGGTTTACATTTGAGTACCAGAGAAGAGGCACTTTCTATCCCAAAGATATTTGCCAACATTTAATTCCTTTAGCTTTAAAATATTCTACCTGTGTTTTTTAATTATCTGTAATTTACCTTGGTGTATAGTAATTGTTGAAAATTCAGCTTTATTTATTTTGTATAGAGAGATTTTTCTTGGTACCATCAAGCAAGTAATTAATCATATCCTATTGCTTTGTGGTGCAGCCTTTATCCTAAATCAGGGTCCCATATGCATAATTCTCTTCCTGTGTTCTTGACTGTTATTAGATACTTTACTGTCTATTAATGTGCCACATCACTTTGTTTTATTGCTATTAGTTTGGTGTATATCTTCATATCTGATAAAATATGTTTTTCCTCCTTGCACATCTTTATTTCAAAATCAACTTAGCAATTCAAAACAGACTTAGTATTCTGACATATAAACTTAATTAAAATAAACTATTTGTATTCTCAAAGTTCTGCTGGAATTTTAAGTTAGAATTGCATTTAATTTGTAGATTAATTTGTGGAAAAGTGACAAACTTACAATGTTAAGACAGTCAACCATGAATATGGTACTTTTCCAATTATTCAAATCTTCTTGACAACCTTCATCACAGCTGAAATTTAAAAGGCAGAGTAAAATTAAAAGGCAGGCTGAGCATGGTGGCTCATGCCCATAATCCCAGCACTATGGGAGGGTGAGGTAGGCAGATCACTTGAGGCCAAGAGTTTGAGACCAGCCTGGCCAGCAGAGCAAAACCATAACTCTACTAAAAATACAAAAAATTAGCTGGGCATGGTGCTGCATGGCTGTAATCCCAGCTACTCAGAAGGCTGAGGCACTAGAATTGCTTGAATCCAGGAGGCAGAGATTGCAGTAAGCCAAGATCATGCCACCTTACTGTAGCCTGAGCAACAAAGCAAGACTGTCTAAAATAAAAAAAAAATTGAAAAGGCACTACCTAAGTAACAAAAAAAATGTGATTAAGAATATATTCCTATGAAATACTTTTTACTTGTCCAATAAACTAACAACATTCATTATCTCCAAGAGATAGTAATGTCTGGGGCCTATAAATAAGTTACGATGATCATCCAATAGTCAGTTAAAAGAAACAGACGGTGTGGCAGAGTACATGCTCTCTGAGGTTAATGTCATGGAGGAAAATCTCGCCATCTGATATCATGCCCTCTGTTGTCAGTTGACATTGTGAATTTCATATATTAGGATTCTGTGATCTGATTCAGTCAGATAAATATTACACAAATGGAAGACTGCTCCAAGACCCTCGTCTCTCAAACCATACTCCCCTAAAGAAAACGAGTTTGTGTAACTCTGGAAATAGAGATGCAAAAGAACTTGCTTCTTGGAAAGAAAGAATAAATGTCATCCATTTATTGAAGGGAAGAGACAGAGTGCATTGAAAATGGGAGCTCTTCTCTGATAAACATCTGCTAATGTAGGGGAAGGAGCACTCACTTTCTGAAATGTTTGGAATTCCAGAAGATACTGGGTGGTGGGAGAGATATATTCTTCTCTCCCTTCTTCTCTCCACCCACTCCAGTCTCAGTATCAGAAACCATGCATAGTACATTCCTCGAAGGCTTCCTAACAGTTGTTTACAACACTGACTAATATTTCCCCTATGCTGTCAACCCACCATGTAATTTTATGCCTTTGCTTAAGGTCTTCCATCTGTCTAGAAGGCTCTCCCCTCCCACTCCACCTCCTAACAACCAGGCAAACACCTATTCACTCATCACAGCCCAGCTCAAATGTTATCTCCTCTCTGTAGCTTTTCCTCATCTTCTCATCCTCACACGAATTAATTGATCTTTTATTTGTGCTTCCACAGTAGTTTATATATTTCCCTGTTCATCTCACTGGATCTTTATTAATTGTTAAAAAAAATTAGTTAATATATGTAATGTTCTTAAAATAGTGCTGGGCTCATGGTAGGCATTATATAAGTATTAGATATTACTAGCACTAGCACTATTCATATTATCATTATAATATTCTGTATGTATGTCCCTCCTGCTAGCACTTGGAGTTTCTCAAGGGCTGGGACTTTGTCTCACACATTTTTATTTCTCCAATGCATGGCACAGGATGTGGCATACAAGAGGAACTTGAAACTGTTCATTCTAGGCTGAATGCAGTGGCTCATGCCTGTATCCCAACACTTTGAGAAGACAAGGCAGGTGGATTGCTTGAGCCCACAAGTTCAAGACCAGCCTGGGCAACATAGTGAAACCCAATCTCTACAAAAAAAAAAATATAAAAATTAGCTGGGCATGGTGGCACATGCCTGCAATCCCAGCTACTCATGAGGTTGAGACAGAAGGATCACTTTAGCCCAAAAGGCAGAGGTTGCAGTGAGCTGCTCAGGCTGGAGTGCAGTGAGCCACTGCACTCTAGCCTAGGCAAGAGAGCAAGACCTGGTCTCAAAAGAAGGAAGAAAGTAAAGAAGGGGGGAGGTAGGGAGGCAGGGAGGCAGGGAGGCAGGGAGGGAGGGAAGGAAGGAAAGGAGGGAGGAAGGATGAAAGGGGGAAGGGGGAAGGAGGGAGGGAGGGAGGGAGGGAGGAAGGAAAAAAATTGTTCATTGAATTAAGTTCCCTCAAAGCAGGGAGAATTACTGAGCTTTCCAAGCTTTTCCATTTTGAGCTACATCTTTGACTGTTCTACCCCTCAACTACTGTGGTCAGTTGGGTGTTGTAGCCATTGCTAGTGAAATCATCTGGAACAGCTGATATACACCCAATCTAAGTGTACAAGGAAAGCATGCCAATGCCCTAACAGAACTCATCTTCAATAGAAAAAGAAACCGTCTATTTTCTACTGGTTTGCTGCCAGCAAGTCTGAAAAGTCTTTGCCACTAAAATGCAATGAAGTTTGGTGGCTTTATTTCTAGCAGGTAGATAGTTAAATATTCATGGCTACTTCAACTTTTCCCCAAATTCAATTCTGCTTGAGGCAATGAAAGAGGAAATGAATCACATGTGCTAAACCAATATCTCCCAATGACTTTTTTTTTAATTTGGGAAGAATTAAATTTCTCTTCCCAAAACCAGGCATGTTTATAACCTAAGATGTCAATATATCATGCTTTCAAATGAGTCCATTTTCTGCTGAAATGAGTGCATTGCTCTTCTTTCTCAATTCAGTTCTGTGGAACTAGTCTTGATAAGTTGCTTTGGAAGAAAGAATATGTTTTAGACATTTCTTATCTAGAATACAAATCATATTTAAATGAATTAAAAACCTGAGCCAGCTTCCCAATCAGAAATGTAGTCTTACAGCTACCCAAAAGACAGAGTGCAGATCTTGATACTTGTCAATGAAGTTGCACATATACATTTTCATCTACCCTAAAAATAATCTGTTTTACTTCCTAATTGTGTCAGGAAGAAGGGGGAGCTATGGAATGGTAGAAGGTACCTGCTCTAACTTCAGAAACAGGTACTTTCCAAACTGTACTGGGCTCCCACTGCCTACTCAAGGAGCATTTCTAGGCACTACGTTACATGTTTCCCAACAAGCCAACATACCCAGAGAATACCAGGAAAACATAGGACATGAGGGAAGAAGGAGGCCTGATCTTTTCAGTTCTAGCTCTTGTTCTAATACAGAGGCCAAATTGTTGTCAATGAGAACTTTGTCAGCCCACGGCCCCTGTAGGATCTCATCTTTCAAGATCAGGAAGCCACTTGAGAAACTTGCATGATTATTTCAACTATGCCAGACTTTTATTGCCTCCAAAATATTGAAGACTGTTAAGAAACATCCCCAACACATAGACAACAGCAATTATGCAAATAGTCAAGAGGCTAAAGCTATCTCTGAGCACCCATTGAACTGATTTTATTTGAAGTTAGGACTTTAAGTTTTCCAGCCTTTTTAGGTCCCTTCTTCACCATCCAGTGTCACTCTGTTCATTCAAGTTAAATGGAAGCTGTAGTGCATAGCCATCAGGAATGGGAAATATCACTCCTCTCTCTCCCTGAAGCTCACCCTGTTTCTAACATAAACCATACACCTTTTGGAAAGATGCATAAAGGAATACACAAATACACACACACACACACACACACACACACACACACAGATTGTTTCTAACTAGATTGAAGCCCTTCTACGATGATTACAGGGGTAAAGCCCTAAAACTGATTCAGTTGTTTTGCACTAGAGTCTTTATAAGACTTGTCAAAATCTGATGATCAGAAGCAAGTGCAGTCTGAGAGATGTGATATAAGCAGAATAGCCTGGGGGTTCTGGAGACAGCATGGGCTGTGAGTGAGGCGTGGCTATTCACTTAACTTCTATAAAGAACCTGGCAACCATTTGATACCCTGAGCACTGGTATTTTGGGAAGTATGAAGAGACAGATAACACCATTGGAATGGACAAGGTGGGTCCACAATGAGCACTGGCAGCATAGAGAGTGACTGGCAGGGCTTTTTCAAGCACCTTTGCATGTGTGATCAGTAGAGGGGGCTGGTTCTATCAGCTGATTATGGCATTTGACAGGGTAGCTGTTATGAACTAGTGAGACTTATCTAGAATTCGATGAAATATCTGTAGGAACACTTTAAGGGACTAAGTTAATGTCAGGAAAGCTTTCGAAAGTTATTTTGGGCTGGGCATGGTGGCTCACATCTGTAATCCCAAAACTTTGGGAAGCCAAGGCAGGAGGCTTACTTGAAGTCAGGAGTTTGAGACTAGCCTGGGCAACATAGCAACACCCCATCTCTACAAAAAAAATTGTTTTAATTATCTGGCTGTAGGTTTTTAGTGTGCCACAACCACAGGCAGGTGGCATATGCCTGTAGTCCTAACTACTTGGGAGGCTGAGGTAGGTGGATCACTTGAGCCGTGAGTTCAAGGCTGCAGTAAGCTATGATTGTACCACTTCATTCAAGCCTGGGTGATAGAGTAAGATTTTGTCTCAAAAAAATTGCTTTGATATAGGAATATAATATGAGCTCATTTTGTCACTGAACGATAAGACTAGGAAACGTTGGGTCACACATAAATTTTAGGTATTCTCTTGGTGGTTTTTACCCACAGAGGGTATCCTTTCCTACATTTAGCAAAAATTTAGCCAGTTCAGAGATGTGGCCAGAGATTTTGCCAGCTCTACACATCACAAATATGTCCCCAAATATCTTTATGACCATGTGCATTTAGTCCTAGATCACATGATATGATTATATGATTATATGTCAGAACTTCTCAACATGAAACAACTCATGACTTCAGAATGGACACTTAAATTATTCCCCCTTGTAATTAATCATGTGACAGACTAAAAGAGGAGGCAATAATTCATGAACTCTATTTGAAGTGATGTCTTGGGGATTCTTTGGCACTAAAAGCAGATCTATCCTATCTCAATCTATCACAGCTAAAAGATAATATGTCATGAGGTTGTTAGCAGGGCTTAAATAATTCAAGAGGACAAGTATATTGGGATATGACGGAAGAATTAAGTTTATTTTAAAGCAAGTCATAAAAATCTGCTTTTGGATCTGCCAAGGTAGAGGAAAAATCCATTTAAAATCTAACAATCAACCCAGTAGTTTTTATAGCTAACAAGTTGATCTAATTCTGACAGCCCCTAACAAAAAAAAAAAAAAAAAAAATCCTAGCTCTTTACTTTTGGGATGAAAGGTGGGTTAGAATAAAAGAAACTAGAATCAGGAAGACAGGAGAAATGGCTGTTTCTTTAATCACATGGGGTGATAAGGATGAACTAAATCCATTGACCAGAATTCAGTTCAGAGGACTGGTATCAGCAGCACATTTATATATATATAACATGCAAGACTGTTGCATAGGTACACACATGGCAGTGTGATTTGCTGCCTTCCTCCCCATCACTTCTATCTGGCACTTCCCCCATGCTATCTCTCCCCAACTCCCCACCCCCCACTGTCCCTCCCCTAGTTCCCCCACCACAGACCTCAGTGTGTGATGCTCCCCTCCCTGTGTCCATGTGTTCTCATTGTTCAACACCTACCTATGAGTGAGAACATGCAGTGTTTGATTTTCTGTTCTTGTGTCAGTTTGCTGAGAATGATGGTTTCCAGGTTCATCCATGTCCCTACAAAGGACACAAACGCATCGTTTTTTATGGCTGCATAGTATTCCATGGTGTATATGTTCCACATTTTCCCTGTCTAGTCTATCATCGATGGGCATTTGGGTTGGTTCCAAGTCTTTGCTATTGTAAACAGTGAGCAGCACATTTTTAAAATAATAATAATAATAATAATGTTCTACCTTTCCAGTTAACTGGTTGTTCCATTTTAGCATGTTTCATTGGTGTGATATAAAGTTCTGATTTCACCTCTCAGTGTCCAAGATAAATTTCTCCCTTGGTTGTAAACTCTCATGTTTACTAAGTCTCAGAGAAGAAAGACAGAAATGGATCTCATAAGATAGAAATTGATGGTCCTTTTGTGAAAAATACTCTTTGAAGTCAATCAAGTTCCAAGCATCTGTTCCTAAGATACTAACAAGGACAATAGTAGTGCCAATAATGAGGTAAGGTAGTTTAAAATAAATTGGAGAAAAAAGGGTATGAGTGGAAGAAAAAGGAGAGTTTCATTTTAGTCCAGCTGTGGGTGAGAGATATAAAGATAACTACAAGCAACTAGAGATATATGAATTAAGTTTGAGAAAGAGATTGGTGACAAAAATCTTGATTTGAAAGTCCTCAGCATACAGGCCAGTTGAAGCCATAGGAATAGATAAGATTTTCTTTCCAGGGATAATAGAATAGAAAAAAAATAGAATCAAAAGCTAACAGTCGTGCCTTCGGAAATGCAGAGAGGAGGTGGAAGAAAGCAATAACATGGTGTCACTGATGCTGAAGACATAAATACAATGTTTCTCACGGCCAAAGAAGGCTGTGCATTCATATACTTAGTTTTTAAGGGCCAAAGAATCTACTTATATTGGCAGCAGTCCCTGAGGAGATCAATGCAGTGGAGTCCCAGAAAACACTGTCAGAAGTTAATAAAGTGTGAGAAAAAAATATTTTGAGACAGATAGGAACAAAGTTGAGTTAAAAAAAAAAAAAAAAAAAAAACAGGAAAAGTTGGGGAGATAAACAAATAAAAGCATAAAGTCACATGGAAAAGTCATATGAGAAGTAAAAATGACCCTTTGAACAAAATTACTCATCCTAGGCAGATTGGGATCATGACCACTGGAACCAAACACAATTTGGGGGTGTCATGAGATCTGCAGAGATGCTTTACACTCCAGGATAGATAGCCCTTGTTTGAACACACTTCTGAACACTTCACAGCACAGCATAGTGGTTAAGAGAACCAGCTATAGCATCAGATGCACTTCAAATCCTGGATCTGTCACTTATACCTCTGTTCTTTTGGACTAATTACCATATCTCTCTGAGTTTCTATTTCTTCATCTATAAAATGGAGAGGATAGTAGGGTATACCCTAGAATTTTAGTACGAATTTACTGAGATAAGGTGTGTGAAGCACTTAGCACCACTCCTAGCTCATAGTAAATGCTCAATAAAGCTATAAAACAGCCTAAGCCTTACTTATTACATTTCCCCATAATGAGAGCCAAATTTCTCAAGTCAGTTTGAGAGAAGCTATTGTAAATAAAGCTCTGAGATGTGCTGAGCCACACTTTCATTTCCCCATCCTCATGGAGTGGGGCACGTATTCACCTGAGCCCTTCCATGCTGAGGACAGTGTGTTTTGCCTGAGCTCGCTCTAATAAACAAAGAATTACCTGTGTCCATTGACTTGGTAAGCAAGTACTATAGTAGGAAGCCTAGTGATAAGTAGGCACAGAATAAGTTATAAATTTTCCCAAAGATGTCATTACTGCCTTCCAGAAAGTTTGAGGGTCTACTTGAAAATCAGACATGCCCATCTCCACCTCCAATCCCTTTTAGGTGGGGAAAGTGAAGCTCCAAAGATAAGACCATTTGTCACATAGAGGGGCAATAATGGGGCTGGGATTTAATCTCCAATTGTTCCAGCATCTAACCTTAAGTCTTTTCCATGCAACCTTTAATATCATCACTGCTGGCCATAGAAAATAACTTTAAACTTTGAAAACAGCTCTTCCTGGCCTTGTGAAAGCAAAGCAGCTTTCTATGCATGGAAATACCATAGTCTTTCCTACGTCTACACCTCCAAGTCAAGCTCTCTCTCCTACCCTCGGCCCTCATTATGACAGAGATGCCGAATCATGCACTTGAGCTGGGAGGTTTTAGAAGCACTTAACGCAACAGGGGAAATCCCAGGGTGACAATAAGAACTTCAAATTTCTTAAGCTCAATGAATTTAGACTTTACCAGTCTGTCTATGCACAGGCCATGGACTTACAAATAAGCTAAAATGGACTGCTGTGCCTGATCCTAAATCCCAATGTGACCTTGGGACATAGCTTTTGCCTTATCCCAAGAATTCTGAGGCAGGTGGTAGAAGATACAGTGGAAGCAGAAGATACTCAGTTTATTATGGAACTATTGAGAGATTTCTGAAACATAAGGACTTTTGCTTTGGTCATGTATTCAATTGATCAGACTTATCAAGAAGAGAAAGGAGATCCTCCTAGAAGTTAGGAGAGGGGTTTGTTTCACTAGGAGAGCAAGTTTATGTTTTCCTGAAAATTGGTGTAATGGTATACATAAACATGGTACAATCTGAATCAGGATGATAGACTGTATCAATGTCATTTTCCTAGTTGTGATATTGTATAGTAGCTATGCAAGGTGTTATTGTTGGGAGAAAATGGAAAAAGGGGATATAGGAGCTCCATCTTATGCCTTTCAACTACATCTAAATGTACAATTATTTCAAAATAAAAAGTTTTTTTAACAATCCTAAGTGGAAAAAAAAAAAAACACACAAAGCTGGAGGCATCATGATACCTGACTTCAAACTATACTACAAGGTTACAGAAATCAAAACAGCATGGTACTGGTACCAAAACAGATACATAGAACAATGAAACAGAACAGAGGCCTCAGAAGTAAAGCCACACATCTACAACCGTCTGATCTTTGACAAACCTGACAAAAACAAGCAATGGGGAAAGGATTCCATGTTTAATAAATGGTGTTGGGAAAACTGGCTAGCCATGTGCCAAAAGGAACCTCAAAATAGACCTAGAAATAGAAATACCATTTGTCCCAACAATCCTATTACTGGGTATATACCCAAAAGATTATAAATTGTTCTACTATAAAGACACATGCACACATATGTTCATTATAGTACTGTTTACAATAGCAAAGACTGGAACCAACCCAAATGCCCATCAATGAAAGACTGGATAAGGAAATGTGGCACATATACAACATGGAATACTACACAGCCATAAAAAAGAATGAGTTCATGTCCTTTGCAGGGACATGGATTAAGCTGGAAACCATCATTCTCAGTAAACTGACACAAGAACAGAAAACCAAACAGTGCATGTGCTCACTCATAGGTGGGTGTTGAACAATGAGAACACGTGGACACAGGGAGGGGTGCATCACACACTGGGGCCTGTTGGAAGATGGGGGAACTAGGGGAGGGATAGCCGGGGATCGGGAGACTGGGGAGGGATGACATTAGAAGAAATACATAGGGATATAATTTATTTGCTTATATGCCAGCTTTGTGGAAGGCTATAAGGAAAAATAACTATTCCATTCTACAGATGGCAAAAATGAGGAGAGATGAGGTTACGTGATCTGCCCAAGGTCACATAAACTAGTGGATATTTGTGATGCTTTCTCAAGGCCTGGAACGTTTTGAAACCTCTTGCTCTGTTTGGAACATCCTCCACATCATACCTCTCCAATGTGAAACCTAGAAAAATCACTACCCCAATGTCTTTTGAAGCTAACACATGAACATGTGCCCTGGACTTCATGTGAGACTAAGATTCAGAAGTGAGAAATTTAACAAAGAATGCTCTGTGAAAAACTCATTTTTTTGTTTCTGTCAATGATAGAAAAGGTGTCCAGATTGGGGGTTGGGAACAATTGCAAGACCAAGTTTCTGGAGCATAAGTGGCACTGGTGCTCAGGAAAGTACCAGTGATCCTACTGAGGTGTGGTTTTGCACATGGCTCCTATGAACCTAACCACAGTCCTGCTTCTCTGGTCAAGCCAATGACCCTATGAATTCCCAATAACCTACCAAAACCTCTTTTTCTGTTTAGTCAGCCTCAGTCAACTTCTAGGGCATGCTTTGAGAACCTTGATTGAGTGGGTGAGAACTTGAATCTTGAAAAGTTACACTACTTTCAACACAATGTTGGATAAATTTTAATGTCTGTGTTTCCTTCAAAAAGAGCTTATCTGCTTATCGTCTCAATAAGTCTTTGGTCATGAGAATATACCATTCCCCAACAATTCTGAATAAAGTAAGAATTTATTGTAATTTACTTTTTTGTTGGAAAGGCTAGCCTAGGACTGTGAGCAAATTGTGCCAAAGTTGCCAGCCTGTTTTGTTCCAAAATCAGTCAACTTGACAGGAAAAATATGTCAAAATAAGGCCAGTCGTTCCACAGTATATGACCAATAAATTCTCCTGTTTAATTAAATTCTTCTTTTTCAACCAGTTGTAGCAGTAAGAAAGGACATACTGTTAAATATTATTTTCTCACTGAAAATATAATACTTCTAAAATGTTAAAATGTACAGTTATGGACGATAACCTTCTCCCTGAGAAAGGGGAGTTGAAAAGGCCCTCTCCTTCTGTCAACACCATGCTGGATGTCTAGACAAAATAAACTGCATCTCAGTGACTCCATTGAAAACACTGAGACATTTCATCCTACTCTAGTTCTATCTCCCCATACTTCTCAGCAATCTTCTCTAAATTATTCAGGAATTTTGTAAAATTACAGCATCAGAACACAGTCAGAACACAGTCTGGAAGCCACAGCCCTAGAGATTCCCTTCACCCATAGTGGGTCCATTTCTCTGTTTAGCATGATCTGGGTGTCATCTTTCATTGCTTCCTTGGGCTAAAAATTGGTATATTTGTTTCATTCCCATGCAAGACCAGGGCCTCCTGATTGGCTCAGCAACACCCAATTTGTTCTGGACTCCCACACCATCCCATTCCCCACACACATTAAGAGCACGCTGAAAATCACCATCTCTCTTACCAAAATGGGTTTGAAGACTTCCCAGAAAAAATCAACGTCTTTTAAACATCGTTCAGCCTACTTTAAATATTATCTAACATTCAAAATAAATCAAATATCATGTCTAAAAACAGATCAAGACATGAGACAAAGTACTGCCTGGTTTTCAAACTATACACTGCTTCCACTCACACACAACATGTACATGCCCTCATCAAAATCATCAAAAAACCAAAGAAGAGTAGTCTACCTGTGTTCTACTGATGATGGCTTGGGGAAGGTTTTCTCATTGCTACCACTGGTTGAATAGAAAAAAAAAAAAAAAACTTCTCTGGACTTTACTCAGTTGTTAAACACTGAATCTAAACTATGGTAAGAGATATTTTGTTTTTATAGTATATTATTTATTATAAAACTACATGTTTCACTTAGGTATACTTTTATACCAATCTAAGACAAATGGTTATATTTATTTCAGAAAAAGAATAGGTATCCATTCTGTGTATTCACAGATAAGTACTTCAAAGAATCTAATAACTCATTTTATGAGAACATCATTCTGATACCAAAACCTGGCAGAGACACAACTAAAAAAGAAAATTTCAAGCCAATATCCATAATGAACATTGATGCAAAAATCTTCAATAAAATACTGACAAACCAAATCCAACAGCACATCAAAAAGCTTATCCATCACGATCAAGTCAGCTTCATCCCAGGGATGCAAGGCTGGTTCAACATCCACAAATCTATAAACGTAACCCACCACATAAACAGAACCAAAGACAAAAACCACATGATTGTCTCAATAGATGCAGAGAAGGCCTTCAACAAAATTCAACAGCCCTTTATGCTAAAAGCTTCCAATAAACTAGTTATTGATGGATAGTATCTTAAATTAATAAGAGCTATTTATGACAAACCCACAGCCAATACCATACTGAATGGGCAAAAACTGGAAGCATTCCCTATGAAAACTGGCACAAGACAAAGATGCCCTCTCTCACCACTCCTATTCAATATAGTATTGGAAGTTCTGGCCAGGGCAATCAGGCAAGAGAAAGAGAGTATTCAAATAGGAAAAGAGGACATCAAATCGTCCCTGTTTGCAGATGACATGATTGTATATTTAGAAGACCCCATCATCTCAGCCCAAAATCTCCTGAAACTGATAAGCAACTTCAGCAAAGTCTCAGGATACAAAATCAGTGTGCAAAAATCTCAAGCATTCCTATACACAAATAACAGACAAACAGAGAGCCAAATCATGAGTGAACTCCCATTCACAATTGTCCTGTAATTCTATATATGAAAAAGCAAGAACTGAAACCCACCATTTCTGGATCCCAAAGCAGAATCACAGAACCCAGTCTTTCTGATCTTTGACAATACCTTGGCCAAAAACAGGCACAACCAGATTACTGCCCCGAGTTTCCCAGAATTTAAGACAGTGTTTCATAATTATCCCAAGTAAAACTTCAGAGTCTTTACCATTGGCTTCTCCATGAATACCTCTGGGATAGCAGATAGCACAGGAAATAACGACATTCACTCCTCATATTGATCTGGCTACTGGAGCAGGAGGGATCGATAAGCATTACTGCAACGATTTGCTGAACTTTCGATTTGAAGAAATCAGATTCTATTTAGGCTTGGAAACCAAGTATCTATCACTCTTCAAAAGAAGTTTGAGGACTGGAGAGAATATTCAGGTTTGAGAGAAAGTAAATGTTGGGGAAATTAGGTTGAAAAAGTCCTAAAAGTAGGGTAACCAAGTTATTTGAAAGGGTTAAGGCCTATTTCTTCTGCACTGGCAGAACCCTCACATGAAAATGACTCATATGGAAATGATGGCCTCTGGGTAGAACACAACATAATACTGGCTGTCAAATGGGATCTGCTTTTTCTCCCAAACCACCATGAGGTGAGAGTATAGCACAAGTATCCCCTCCATTTCCACTGTTATTTCTGAGTTTTACTCCCACCCTCACACAGAAGTCCCTCAAATCATCTTCTTCCCCTAAGAAACATCACTGTTCTAGTGCTGTGGTCTGAATGTTTGCATACCCTCAAAATTCATGCATTGAAATTCAGTCCTCAACGTAGTGGTATTAAGAGATGTGGCTTTTTGGAGGTGATTAGGTCATAAGAGCAGAGCCCTCGTGAATGGGATCAGGGACCTCATAACAGAGGCCTGGGGAAGCTTGTCAGCCCTTTTTGCTCTTCTGCCATGTGAGGACACAGAGAAGGTGCCACCTAGCAATCACAGAGCCCTCTCTAGACACCAAATCTGCTGGTACCTTGATTTTGGACTCTCCTGTCTCCAGAATTGTAAGCAATAAATATCTGTTATTTATAAGTTATCTGGTCTAAGGTATTTTGTTACAGCTACCCAAATGAACTAAGATATCTAGTTACCTACCACCCTCCTGGTCAAAGCCTTACCTTCAAAGAGAATTTGGACATCTAGCTCAGAGTTTTCCTCTCTACTTTGGGGAAAAACACTGCCCTGAGTTTCCCAGAAGTAAGGCAGGTTTTCACAATTATTTCGAGTAAAAGTTGGGAGAAAATAGGGAGAAAAACCAACTCTCATTTGAGAGCCTAATACTACTCTCATGCTCATAGATTCCAATATTGACATGGATAACCTACAGAGGTCTTGGTCACACAGTTCTTTGACTTCCTCAGTACCAGTGACCCTTCCTGGTTATCCTGGTTGGCATGCAGAATTGTTCTACCTCTGAAATGAGACTCCATTATCTTAGTCTCTGACCAAAACCTCTACTCCACTCCAGACATCTTACTACTGTATTCCCCATTACACCTATTTTCTTGACTTTACCACTATCTCTAGTACCTTGAGCCCTCTGATTTTTCCCAGCTAATCACTAAGTCATATTCACAGCCTACTCATTCTGGACCCCCATGGGCCTGGTGAATCCTGAGAATCACACAGTTAAGAGACTTTCTGCCTCACCAGAAAAGACCCTACATCAATCTTGTCTGCTTTTACTCTCAAATATTCAGAAGCCTAATTCTAAATGCAAAATTAACAACTGTGCTTTCAGTTGCAACTACCAAAATTTATTGTTAAAGAAACAGAATTTTAAGATGGATTGGATCTTACAAATAGTCTACCACAAGTCCCCCTTAATTTACAGATGAAGGAACAGAAACCAAAAGACGTGCAATAACTTGCAACAGTCACAGAGCTCATCAAGCAGCAAGGTTAGAATCAACTCCCAGGGCACCTGACTTCCTGACTCCAAGCTTAATGTTCTTTTCTTTATGCCACATCACCTTTCCTGGCCAGTCACTGGTGATTGGCACACACACAGCCACTTAAATAAAAGACATTTATTCCCTGAGCTAGGGAATTTTACACCAAAGAAGCATGCCTTACAACATTAGAACACGTTTTCTGTATTTTTTTAAATAAAGAACTCTATTGTCTAACTGGGGAAAATAATAAATACCAACCATACAGAAATCATAAACACTCTCTATAATAATTGATGAATCTACAAATGGAGACTGAATCCTGAGATAATTTCCTGTTGCAAAGGTTCTTAGTCCTAATGGGTATCAGCATCACCAGAATAGATTTTTAACAGAATTTAGGATGTTTCTACCCTCCTAGAACCAATATAAACAGCGAGCTACATTGCCTGTGTAAATTCTGATCTTAAAAATATCTCTTCAAATTAACAAAATGTAATTTATATTTATTTTTAGCAACACAGTATTTCTATAGAAAGCTGGTTGTTGATTCAGAAAATATGGAAGAATTTGAATTCTTGCCTTGAAATTTTATAAAACCATTTTTAAATGCTAAGTGTTAATCTGTATTTTCTAGCTATTTATCTACATATTTATTTAATTTTAATTATTTGGAGTTTTTTAAATTTAACTTTTAAGTTCCAGGGTACATGTACAGATTTGTGACACAGGTAAACTTGTGTCATGGGGGTTTGTTGTACAGACTATTTCATCACCCAGGTATTAAGCCTAGTACCCATTAGGTATTTTTCCTGATCCTCTCCCTCTTCCACCCTATGATAGGCTGTAGTGCCTGTTCTTCCCCTTTATGTGTCCCTGTGTTCTCATATTTTAGCTCCCACTTGTAAGTGAGAAAACGCAGATTTGATTTTCTGTTTCTGCATTAGTTTGCTCAGGATAATGGCTTCCAGTTCCATCTCTGTTGCTGCAAAGAACATGGTCTTGTTTTTTATGGCCACATAGTATTCCATGGTGTATATGCACCACATTTGCTTTATACAGTCTACCGTTGATGGGCATTTAGGTTGATTTCATGTCTTTGCTGTTGTGAATAGTGCTGCAATAAACATACATACACATGTCTTTAGGGTACAGCTATTTATATTCCTCTGGGTAGGTACCCAGAAATGGGACTGCTGGGTCAAATGGTAGTTCTGTTTTTAGGTCTTCAAGGAATTGTCACATTGTCTTCTATAATGTTTGATCTAATTTGCATTCCAACCAACAGTGTATAGGCATTCCTTTTTTTCTACAATCTCACTGGCATCTGTTATGTTTTGACTTTTCCAAAATAACCATTCTGACTGGTGTGAGATGGCATCTCATTGTGGTTTTGACTTGCCTTTCTCTAACAATTAGTGATGTTGAGCTTTTGTCCATATGATTGTGGACTGTATGTATATCTTCTTCTGAAAGTGTTTGTTCATGTCCTCTGCCCACATTTTAGTGGGGTTGTTTTTTTCATGTAAATTTGTTTAAGTTCTTTAGAGATGTTGGATATTAGACCTTTGTCAGATGCATACTTTGCAGAAGTTTTTTCCATTTTGTAGGTTGTCTGTTCACTGAGTTGATAGCTTCTTTTGCTGTGCAGAAGCTCTTAAGTTTAATTAGATCCCTTTTGTCAATTTTTGCTATTGGTGGAATTGCCTTTGACATCTTTGTCATAAAGCCTTTGCCAGTTGCTATGTCCAGAATAGTATTGCCTAGATCAAAAGCTCCAGTAGTGAAGGCAAGTTCTCTAGATATTTTTTAAGCTTTTTAAGTAATTCTGATGCACTTCTATATCGAGAAGCTTTATTTATTGTAGCTGCAGATCCTGCGTGTGAGGGGTATAGGCTCTTTAGGTATATCACTTCTAAAAAAACACACAGTCCAGAGACTTCTTGGCAGCTGCTACTCTTGAGCTAAAGATTCCCAGACTGAGCATGTGTAGATATCAGCCCAGAGCAAAAACTCATACCCACTATTACTTGTATGTGTAATTCAGGCTTAGGGATAAGCTATCTAACTGTATGTATTGTACCTGTTAACATACTTCTCTTCACTTCTCACACACACGCCTTCCCAGCCACTGGTAACAATTATTTTACATTCTACCTACATGAGATCAGCTATTTTAGCTCCCACATCTGTATGAGAATATGTGATCTTTGTCTTTGTAAGCCTGACTTATTTCACTTTACATTATGACCTCCAGTTCTATTCCTGTTTCGGTAAACAACAAGATTTCATTTTTTTTTTTTGGCCAAATAGTATTTTATCGTGTATATATAACACATTTTCCTGTCCATTCATCCACTGATGGACACTTAGGCTAACTCCATGTCTGTATGTCTTCTTTTGAGAAATACCTGATCTTTTGTTCCAGTTTTTAATCAAATTATTTGTTTTTGCTATTGAGTTATTTGAGCTCCTCATATATTCTGGTTATTAATCCCTTGTCAAATTGGTAGTTTGCAAATATTTTCTCCCATTTTGTGAATCTTTTCTTCATTCTGTTGCTTCTTTGCTGTGCAGGAGCTTCTTAATTTGATATAGTCCCATTTGTCTATTTCTGTGTTGACTGCTTATGTTTTGTGGTTTTACACAAAAGTGTTTTCATGTAGTCCAATGTCCTGGAGCATTTCCTCGAAGTTTTCTTCCAGCAGTTTCATGGTTTGAGGTCTCACATTTAAGTCTTTTATTCCTTTTGATTTGATATTTGTGTATGGTAAGAGACAGGAGTCTAGTTTCATCCTTCAGCATATGGATATCAAGTTTTCCAAGCACCGTCTATTGAAGAGACTCTCCTTCATTGTTCTTGTTGCCTTTGTCAAAGATGAATTGACTGTAAATGTGTGGACTTATATCCTGGTTCTCTACTCAGTCCCATTGGTCTGTGTCTGTTTTTATACCAATACCATGCTGTTTGTGATAATACAGCCTTATATTTTCAAGTCAGGTCACGTGACACCTCCAGCTTTGTTATTTTTGCTCAGGATTGCTTTGGTTACTTGGGCTCTTTTTTGGCTCCACGCAAATTTTAAGATTGTTTTTCTATATCTACAGAAAATGTTATTACAGTGTAGTAGTTTTCTGTGATGATAACATTTGAGTACTTTCTCTTCCTTGTTTGTATGTCTGCTCTACCAATGGTTTTATTACTTTTTGTGTTTTCATGATGGTAGATCTCATCCTGTTGCTTCTAGGTGTAAAACTTCTTTAAGCTTTCTTTGTAGGACCAGTGTAGTGGTGATCAATTACCTCAGTTTTTGCTTGTCTCAGAAAGATTTTATTTCTACATCATTTTTGATGAATAGCTTTGCTGCATAGTATCTTTGATTGACAATTTTTTTCTTTCAGTATTTTGAATATGTGATCCCACTGTCTCCTGGCTTATATGATTTCTGCTGAGAAATTCACTGTTGGTCTAATGAAATTTCCCTCATATGTGACTTGATACTTTTGCTTTTTTCACCCAGCAGTGGCAGTGATGGGTGGGGCAGGTGGGTGGGTCCTCAAGCCCCTGGGCAGCATACATGCCATGAGTAATGAAAGTAGCCATGACAAAACAACCCTCAGGTTCTCAGGAAGCATGCACTGGTGTTCATGGTGGTAGTGAAGAGCTGGGTGGGCCTGTCACCATACCCATCGATGGCAGGTGCAGGTGGGTGCCAATGGTGGTGGTGGTGGTGGTGGTAGGCTGGGTGGGCCCTTCCTCAGGAACCCAAGAGGAGTATGCACATGCCAGCAGTGGTAGACAGAACAGGGTAATCTGCAGGCCTCCAGACAATGCACAGAAGTACTCACAGGAGAGCCATCAAGCAGTGCAGGCATTGATGTTGCAGATAGGTACAGGCTATGGAGGGCTTTGCAGGGCAATCTCCTGCCTGTGGCATGCAGGCTGGGTCTTTTCTCAGGCCTCCTGATGACATGTACATGTGACCTGGGTGAAAGCTGGGATGGGACTATCCCCGTGTCCATGGGAAGCATTACTGGTCACTGAGAGGGGCATTACCAGGTGGGGTGGGCCTGGACTCAAGGCACATGCAAGTATGTGGCAGCCCTGCTGCTAGGGGAGGGAAGAGCAGGGTTGCTGTCAGTGGCAGTGACCCAAGCAGTTGGGTTTTAGGCTCTCAGGAGTGCTCACTTCAGCCCTCTTTGTCCCAGCGGCTGCCTCCCTGGTGTGCTACACTGCCTCTTCCCCAGGTTATAGAACACCGTGTGGGCTAGAATGCTGCGGACCCAGCTACACTGCTGCGTTCAATCAGTGTCGTGCTGCTGCACCCCTCTGAGAAGACACAGGGGTTATGAGTGAGGTTCCAGGGATGTGGAGACCCAGGAGCTGTTGGGCTGCAGGGCAGAATGTGGTCTGGTGGAGGCTGGTTCTCCGATCGGTGCCATACTTCAGCCGCTCGGGTCTCAGGAGTGTGCGGGACCCAGCTTCAGCTCCCTCTCTGGGGCAGTGCTTACCTGTGGGCTCCAGGCAGTTCCCTATAGTAGTCTCAGAGCCATAGGGTTGAGGGGCTCTCCTACGATGAGGATTACAGGAGTCTGTGGTGGGAATGTGGAGCAGTGGGATTCTCTCACTTCCCCTTTCCCCACAGTGGGAAGCCTCTCCAGGCTCCCAGCCAATCCAGGCTGAGTTGTTAGGTCTCTTCCTGCTCCTTCCAAACCTGGGTGTTTCCTGTCACTTCTCTGATTGTTTCCAGGACTCTCTCTTAGATACTCTATTCAAAGTGTGATTATCTACTCACTGTTTTTGTTCTTTGCAGAGGAGGCAAGTGCTGGGTGCCTCTAGTCAGACATCCTGAAGCCTCTATCTGAATAACTGGATTTTGAATCCGTAAGTTATAACTCTATGTTGTTTGTACAGAAACATAACCCTTTGACTCTTACAGAAGCATTTTTATTTCAATTCCAGAAACATACACACACACATGCAAATAGTCAATAGATACAGTCAATGAATGTCTCTGCTGGGTGGCATCTCTTAGAGAATAGCTATTCCACCCCCTTTGTAGATGATAAAACAGGGTCAGAGTCTTGCCTAGGGTCACAAATCATTAGCCCTCTGCGAGCTAAAACTCTGTGCTTTCTCCACCATTCATGTCACCTCCCACTAGCATTACCAACTTGATTATAGCTACAAATTATTTTTTCTAAATACATTCATCAATTTTTTAGAAACACTGGTATAATCTCATTACAAGATTTCTATGTCACAAAGCTATTTCTATGTAGGAAAAAATGGTTCAAAATTATGCCACCTTGTCCTGCAAAGTCACATATAACCTAAGAATATATGAAATTGTGAAGTGAATGTATTTTGTGGTATCTCCACACATAGTAGTTATTCTGCTTTGCTGTATATTTTTGTGTCTGTTCTTTTGAAAGAGTTCAACCAGACTAAACCATATGTTCTTGATTCTTTTACATTAAAAAGAATCATTTGTCTTTTACTGGCTCTTCCTTCTCCTGAAATATTCAGATCAGGAGATATCCTGATATAATTATCTTATAAGACTAAAGAGCACTGAGTCTTGTGTCCAAATGATGGTGGAGGGAGATGTCCAGTGCACAGAATCAATCTTCATACTTGATTATGTTGCCTGCATATTGCCTACACAAGAGCAAATTTCTACAGCTCATTAATTTAGCAAACACCCATTGGGTACCTACTAAACAGAGTTAGGTGCTGGAAGCAGAGAGATAAACAAAGCAGAGATCCTATCTTCAAAGAGCTCTCAGTCTACTGAAGGAAATAAGTCTACATAGACAATGCAATAGAATTTGCCAAGTCCTATAACATGGATAAATTCAGGATCTATAGGCTTTCACAGGAGGAGCATTTAACTATGCTTTGGGAGCAGACAAGTCTCCAAATGGAAATGAAATATAAGGTGAGTCCTGAAGGATGAATAAGAATTATCTAAAAGAACGAATGAAGAAAGAAATTTCAGGCAAAGGGAATAGCATGTGCAAGGACCCAAAGTAGATGGAAAATATAGAATATTTCTGAAACTGAAATCAGTGGAAGTGGAGCTGAAAGATGGGCAGTACGTCTATCATAAATATCCTTTCATCTTTGCATCCTGGGAAGCCTATTGACCTTTCCATTAATTGATAATGTGTATTCTCCAAAACATCCTCTCCATCTCAAAGTCCTACTAGCTTCTTGAACAACTATAATATCCAATGCACTAGATTTCACTTTAAAGAATTACTCAACTCCAGTGACATCTATGCCCTTGCTTTATTTACCTTTACATCAGAAGCAATCCTTCACTCTTTCCTTCTATTTCAAAAGTATAAGTTATCTCTTCTTTTGTCCAACACCATTCTTTCAACCTGTACTTTGATCTACTCCCTTCCCTGCACCTCTAAATTATTGCCCATAAATTGCCCTCTCTCTGTGTTCATTTTGCACATGAACATGTTAGTTTTAATACTTTGCTATGTATCCTCTCTATTCATTCAGTACATCCGTGTTTATTACCAAACTCTTTGCTACACATTAGATCTCAAAAGATCAATTAAAAAAGAGGTACAATCCTCAAATATCTCAGTCCAACAAAGAAAAGGGACCCAAAAACGGATGTAATTAAATGTATTTAACTTAGTCTACATAGTTCAATAGAATCATCTTACATGTCTGCAGCTGGGTTAGGGGTTTACTTGTGTTTTTCATCAACTGTCAAGCGGATACATTTTTATTCTGAGCTCTAAGATGGAAGCAAGTCTGGGTACTTGACAAGACTTATAATGATCCATCTATTGGCATTGAGAATACCATCTGTGGCATTTCAAATCTTCTTATTCTCCTTCCTACCCCCAATCGGTTAATCTTCAAACCATAAATATGGGAGTCAACTTTGATTCCACATCATTTCCTATGTCTCAGTCATTATTGAGTCTTAGTGACTTTACCTCCAAAATACATTTCAACTCCATCTGATAAATATAAATAGCATTCTGCTATTTAAAACTCCCAATGTTTCCTATTTCTTTCAGAAACTAAAACATTTTTAACGTGGCCTACAGATGCTCAGGTGTCTTGCCTCGCCCTACCCATCAAACATGAAACACACAACTCTTCCCTTACTCACCATGCTCTGACCTGCTTTTCCTCCTTGAGAGCAACAAACCAGTCTACATCTCTGAGGCTTTACACAGGCAGCTCCATCTGCCTACGATGTTCTTTTACCCATTCTTCATCCATTTAATTCCCACATATCCTTCAGAGCTCAAGAAGGTCTCTTTTCCTTCATACTACAGAGTATAGTATATAATCAGATACTTGTTTTTGTGGATATTTATTTAATACTTCTCCCCACCAACATACAATAAGCTTCATATGGGAAAAGCCCATATCTTTTTTTCTTCACAACCATACAACAAGGAATTAACACAATGCCTGATATAGAGTAGGTGTGCCATAAATGTTTGTGAATGAATGAATGAATAAATGAAAAAGAAAAGCAAGAAGGAAGGACAAAATGAGAATTACATTGGCCGTCACATTAGAGATAGTTATCACATAGTTATTCCAGGATCATTTTCAGTTATCTGTGGGTTCCCCTTACTGTCCCTTTGTTTTAAAACAGTTTTACTTATATATAATTTACATACCACAAAATTCACCCATTTAAAGTATGTAATTCAATAGCCTTTTGTGTATTCACAGAAATGTGTAACCATCACCGTAAATTTAGAACATTTTTATCACTCTGGAAAGAAATCCCATACCCCTTAGCAGTCACTCCCAAATTCTCTCTATAGATTTGCCTTTTCTGGATTTTTTATGTAAATGGAATCATACAGTACGTGGCCACATGTGACTGCCTTCTTTCACTTAGTACAATGTTTTCAAGGTTCATTCATTCTGTAGCATTCATCAGCATGTCATTTCTCTTTGCTGCCAAACATTAATAATATTTCATTATATGAATATACAACTTTTTATTTATTCATCAACTGATGTAAGTTTAGGTTGTTTCACTTTTTGGCTATTTCAATAATGCTGCTATAAACATTTGCATATAACATTTTGTGCAGACACAAATGTTCATTTCTCTTACATACAAACCAAGGAATAAAATTGCTGGGTCACATAGTAACTCTATGGTTAGCCTTTTGAGGACTTGCCAGACTGTTTCCAAAGCGACTTTCCTGTATGACAATCCTACCAGCACTTTATAAAGGCTCCAGTTTCTCTGCATCCTCACCAACATTTGTTATTTTCTCTTTTATTCTAACCCTCCTAGTGAGTATGAATATCTCATTGTGGTCTTTTCTCCCATTTTGCTGATGCTAGTAATGCTGAGCATCTTTTCATGTGCTTATTAACCATTTGTATGCTTTTCTTTGCTTGTGGAAGTCCCCAGACCACATCGAATGGAGCATATTAAAGCATATCCACACTGCTCATGGAAGATAATGTATATGTAACCACATAAGAGTTGCACTACCATTGGCTAGCTGACAAAATGTTGTACTTTGCAAACATTAAATCAAACAATTTCAATTTTGTGGTTTTTTCCAAATTTTGAAATCATTAGGATATCTTTTCAGGTGTCCAGCACTGCTGTGGTCATACCTATGGTACTACTGGTCATTTCCAGTCAGTGATAGACCAGGTTGTTGATATTTTATGTAAGATAATAATAGAAGAAAAGTAGTATTCTTGAAAAAGATTCTCAGAGCTTAGAGGAAGAATAATCAAGGCCAACCCAGAACTATTGGCTTGGTCTTCCTCTTTATGGTTTATCCCCAGTTCTTTAGGAAGAATAGACTAAAAATTAATAACTGAACTCACTATATATTCATTTCAATGTGTTGAATATCTTTATATAACTTTTATTGTTTTCATTTTAGAATATTATCAGTTTTAAAAATATTATGTGTTTTCCTGATATTCCTACTTTAAAAGCCCTTTTCAAACAATTAAGATTTACTCAGTGCTTCCAAGTACTGTGTTACACACCGGATAGTCATTACCTCATTGAATGTCACAGATGCCTGAACTTGATGAATAGTAATTGTAACTGACTAAAAGGCTGTTTTTCAGAGTTAACAAAGGCAAATAAGTAATCAAATAAATCAATTAAGACCCACTTCAGGGGCCAGGCATGGTGGTTCATGCCTATAATCCCAGGGCTTTGGGAGGCCAAGGCAGGAGGCTAGATCGAGGCCAGAAGTTTCAGATCAGCCTGAGCCACATAGCAAGACACCTCCCAATCCCCACCTCCCCTCTCTATGAAAAACATATATATGTAAATTAGTCAGGTATGGTCACACAGACCTTTAGTCCTAGATACCTGGGAGGCTGAGGTGAAAGGATCTTCTGAGCTCAGGAGTTCAAGCCTGCAGTGAGTTATGATCACACCACCGCACTCTGCCTGGGCAGTGGTGCCATCACAGAAACAGAGGAAGATACTGTCTCAAAAAACAAACAAACAAAAACTTACTTCAGAAGTCTGACTCATTCAAACTTACCTGTTAGGGTGCCCAACATGTGAGAGATAGCTAGACAAAATGTTGATATGGGAGCATGAATTATCCCCAGAAGGTCAGGAAATCCTTTTTTCTATGATGAAGGTCTCTAAGCCTAGAAGATTAAATTTCCAGGTATTTATGCTATTTCCCCAGTTCAGGAAAGATATTCAGTACCAGGAAGATTGACAAAGCATCTCATCAGTTAATTACAAGGAAAACCAATCTGAGTCACACGTGTTCATGATTTAATCAATCACAAGGATTTGGTGAATCCACAGGTTTCTCAAAAAAGATAAGTGGCCTCAGCAAATGAATTATGATGCAGAGCACTAGTGCCCTAGGCCACACAGCTGATATCCCAGGGTGGAGTGGATAAACCAACCATGTAACATTTTTATTCTCACATCAGCTTTACTATTTTGTAGTGATTTCTTCAAATCGGTAACAAACTCTAACACTATCCGACGGAAATCTACGAATAACTATGTCCAGGAGGTGCTTCCCTAAACTGTGTTTTTTTTTTTCCAGTAGTAGTATTATATAAAAGATTTAGGTTCAAAGGCCTCCAGATTCTTCCACACATCCCTGTGGGAACATAGGCAAATCATTTAATCTCTCTGAAGCCCATCTGATAATGTATCAAAGAATTCTTATGAAGATCAAAAGAACTAACAGATATAAAAATAAAATATTTTGCATTCAGCAAAACAACCACAAAGCCACTGGCAGTGTAGACTAAAACAGAGTATTCCTCCAGGAAGTCTTTTTCATATTCCTTCTAAAAACAAAATACCAATGCTGGCTTAGATATTTAAAATTATTCTATCAGAAACCTTAATTTGGCCTTCAGGTCATGGTTCTGATCTTCAGAGTACTACAGGACTCAAGGAAGCCTGCTATCCTCCCAACTCTGTCGTGAACTCATTCTTGGTGTGTCTCTGGCTTCCACACATTGTGGGCACAGAGAATATCATTCAGTAAATATCTGGTGTTTGGTCTGATCTGTAGATGGAGTTCATTCTTTTAACTTAGCTGCTATTAAGCATTTCGGACACCTTATAGGATCCCAGCCAGCTGGCCACACTTCAGGGACAGAGGAGTAGGTGACTGGGTATTGGAATTCTATTCTAAATTTTATACTAGTTAGAATAAAATAAAATTATGCTGCTTTAAAAAGAGACTGACTCATCAATATAGCCAATCAGGCTTGAGATACACAGAAGCACCAACCCTGTCATTATTAAAAAGGCTTATGGCAATTTAGACTAATTCATATCCACTTTGACTTAGTGATGGCCTTGCATACACAGCCTAAGTCACTTTAATTAGAAACGTTTATACTGATAGCACTTTATACCATTTATGAGACTCCTACCAAAAGAAAGGGCTCATGGGCTAGGTGTGATGGCTCATACCTGCAATCCTAGCACTTTGGGAGGCCGAGGTGGGCAGATCACGAAGTCCAGCGATCCAGACCATCCTGGCCAATATGGTGAAACACTGTCTCTAGTAAAAATACAAAAACTAACTGGGCATGGTGGCACACACCTGTAGTCCCAGCTACTCAGGAGGCTGAGGCAGGAGAATCACTTGAACCCAGGAGGCGGAGGTTGAAGGGAGCCCGGATCATGCCAGTACACTCCAGCCTGGCAACAGAGCGAGACTCCATCTCCAAACAAAAAAAGTGGGGGACTATGTTCACTTCAAATCTCCCTACTGGAGCTTATGCTTCTGAGGGTAAAAGGCAAAAAATTATCTCTTATCCTCATCCTCATTTATTAATTTGCTAATCAACTACTATGTGCCAAGAACTGTGCAGTGCAAAGATTCTGAAGAGAGATAAAAAGCAATCTCTCATGCCAGAAATCTGTCTATAAAAGATTAAACCCACAAACAATTACAATCCATATAACAAAATAAGGGCTAATATAAAACTATGTGCCACAGGAATACTAAAGAAGTAACCAACTCTGCTGCAAGAGATAGGATGAGGCTTCACATTTGACAGGACATAAAGTATGTCTTGAAGAAAGAGATGGAAGTTTCTAGACAGAAAAAAGCAAAGAGGGCACATAGGAGCCCACCATGTTTCAGAAGTAGCAAGTCATTCAGTGGCATGAAACTAAGTAAGGATGTCAGGGCCAACAGTGAGACCCAGAATTTTGGATTTCATCTGGCTAGCAATGGGGAGACTTTGACAGTTTTTAAACAAGAGAATGTTCGATTAGATTTGAATTTGTATAATAGCTCTGGTTGCAGTGAAGACAATAGACAGGAGAAGGAAGATATTAAGTAGCAGAGTCAGTTAAGAGATGAAAATGAAATATGCATTGGAAATATACTATATGTCATGCACTGCATTCGGCCCTTTTGCACTATGTCAGCATTCTCACAGTATTATGGGACAGAGAAGAAGGAAATGTCTCTCCAAATCACTTGTGATTGCATTCTTAGCTTTTCTTTGGATCCCCATACAAAAAGCAAAGGAAATAGTATTCTGTAAATATTTTTTGGTTTGACTTGGTTTTTTTTTTTTGTTTCTTTTTTTTCTTTTTTTTTGAAACAGAGTCTCACTCTGTCTCCCAGGCTGGAGTGCAGTGGCACCATCTTGGCTCACTGTAGCCTCTGCCTCCCAGGTTCAAGCAATTCTTCTGCCTCAGTTTCCCAAGTAGCTGGAACTACAAGCACACACCACCATGCCAAGCTAATTTTTGTATTTTTAGTAGAGACATGGTTTCATCATATTGGCCAGGTTGGTCTCGAACTCCTGACCTCAAGTGATCCCCTGCCTCAGTTTCCCAAAGTGCTGGGATTACAGGTGTGAGCCACTGTGCCCAGCCGTATGAGTCTATTTCTTTACCTAGCTGTTGTCTGGGTGTTTTAACTGCCTTTTAGGATCTGTGACACTTAACATTTACTCAACTTCTGTATCTAATTGGTCAGCAATATTTTTAAATATATTTTCTCTCAAAATCATCCGTGCACTACTGTAATTGCTTTCATTTAAACCATCATTGGCCTTTGTCTAGACTATTGCAATACCATGATGTGTCAGAAAGAACCCAAACTTTGGAAACAATTTGCTTTGACCCTGCTATATTACCAATGTGGTACTGGTCAAGTCATTAAAACTATTTTGTACTTCAGGATATAACCATACAAAATGAACTTACTTTGCTGATATCTCTTGAAGCTTGTCACATTGACTACGTGACACCATTTTGGTGAAGGAGACATGAACTGACACCCCTAAGAGAGTGGGAGAGTACAAGAGATGGCTTTCTGGGGAGCTTTTTAAATCCTGATGACATTGTTCTTTCTCTCTTCTTGAGTGTGAGTACATTGAGTGGCACATAAGCAGCTATTTTGAAACTATGAGAAAAGGCCAGCAAAATTGCAGAGAGGGTGGCTCTAACATGGCTGATTTGCTCAAGCCAACTCCAGGGACAAGTTCTCTAGATTTCTTCTTACATGGAAAAAAGACCTCCTCTTTGTTTAAGGCAACATTATTACAGTTTTATTAAGGTTTTCTGTTACTTGCAGCAACATGCTTACTCATGGCAAGGTCGTCATTGACCTCCTCACTGTTCAATCCAATGATCAATTCTTATATTCATCTTAATTGACCCACAGCATCACGTAGCATAAATACTTCCTCTTTTTTGAAATACTCTCTTTATTTAGCTTCCAGCAAAAGACATTCCTGGTTTACCACCAATTCACTGGCTGCTCATTTCTCTCTCCTTGACCTCTTGCTTCCATTCGGTATCTAGATTCACTCCCTTAGTAACAACCTATAGTTTATTTATCTTCAGCCTATACCTCTCCAGTTAATTCCAGACTAATAACTCCAATAGTCACCCAAGATTTCCACTCAGATGTCTAATCATTCAAATTCAAAAGAGCCAAAACGAATTCTGAGCTTTCCCCTACCCACAAAACCTATGCTACCTGAAGCCTTTCCAAACTCAATTGAAGCCATTCTATCCTGTTTGCTCAGGCCAAAAAAGTTTATCTTTTATTCTTTGCTTTCTTTCATATCCCACACCTAATCTGTCAGCAAATTCTATTGGCTCTACGTTCAAGACAGTTCCAGAATGAGGTGACTTCTCACTACCTCCCTTCTGCTTCTGTGGTGTGAGCCACTGTGATCTGATGCTTGGATGCAGTCACCTCCTAACTGGGCTCGCTGCTTCCACCACTGACCACCTAAGGTTAACTCTGAAGCAGAAACCAGAATAATCTTCTTAAAGCCTACAGTCAAGTGACTCCTCACTCAAAACCTCCCAGCGGCTCCTCATCTCATTCAGTGTAGAGGGGAGGAATGAAAAATTATGTCTCTAAGTCCTGTGCTATTTAAATCAGAAGCTTTCACATTGTGCTGGTTGCTTCTCTTTTTTCTCAGCTTTTTATTTTGAAAAATGTTACACCTACAGAATAGTACCAAAAATATAATGAACATCCACATTTGCTTAATCTAGATTCGCCCATTCTTAACATTTTGCCACATTTCCTTTATCTGTCTCAATATATATTTATATATATCTATATATACATATACATTTTCTGCTGATCCCCTTGAGAGTAAGTTGCAGACATCATGCTTTATCCAAAAATATTTCAGCATCTATCTTCTATAAATAAGACATTCTCCTACATAACTAGAATACAACAATTACACTTGAGACTTTTTATATAAATATAATTATTTAATATGCAATTCATATAAATTCCTTCAGTTGTACCTGTATGGTCATATCAATCCAGCATTCAATCAAGCATCCCACACTACATTTAATGTTTTAGTTCCCTTTATTATAAACGCTTCCTTTTTAGTTTTATGACATTAAATTTTTTAAGAAGACAAGTTGGTTGTTTTGTCGAATGTCTCTACATTTGCATTTGCTTGTTTCCTCATGCTTAGATTTTTGACAAGAGTAACTAAGTAGGTGATGTTTAGTTGCTTCCCTTTAAATGAGACGTTTTTAAGTCAATAAAATAAAACAAGTTAACACCACAATCCTATCTCCTCCATCTTGGAGACCCATCCTAGCACTTCATCTGAGTCATTCAGTAAAATATTCTTCCCTTAGGAGCAGTTTTGAGCATGTGGTAGACCTTGATGAACTCTCCCTAGTTCACTGGAGCTCCAGAAAAATAACTACAAGTGTTATTAGAGATAAAAATACCTAAGTTGATAGATTTTTCTATTTTGGGATCACGAAGAGACTTCTGACATAGCATTTTATAGTGAATACCAAGACACTGAACTCCTCTGTTCACTGTCTAAATTACGTTTGTTTTTATTTGGAAAAATTAACACAAACACATAAGAAAACAAGTGAAACAATTCAATGCATACAATAAAATTAAATCATCATCTTAATCCAAATCCTCCCAGTTCCACAACCCAGAGAACCAATGTTAGCTATTTCTTGTTTACCTGTTAAAATATTAACAAGCGTATTACACACAGCTCTCCATCATGCTTGTTAATGCTAGAGATCTGTGTTAGCACAGATATATTTACATCTTTCTTGTTAACCAATATTCCCTAGACTCAAACATATTCAAATCAACCATAATTTACTTAAATGATCTCCAATTGATAGATATATATTCCTATTGCTATTAGAAACAAGACTGGAGAAACATCTTTGTATATCACGTATTTAAACACTTCTCCTAGAATAAATTTCTAGGTGTGGAATTACTAGGTTAAAAGATACGTGTAAATTTTTAATTTTGTTAGGTAGCATCCAGTTGCCCTCTAAAATTGTTATACTCATTTTGCTCTTATTCATATTTGGTATTGACAGTTTCTTCATCCTCCACACCAGATATTATCAAATATCTAGATGTTGGTAACCCGATAAGTATCGCCTTGCTTGGATTTGCATGTTTTTAATTTGCATGTTTAAACTTGGAAGTAATGCTGAATAGTTTTTATATTTGTATAATCTATTTATATTTATTTCTCTGTGACCCATTTCTATTCTTTTGCCTATATTTATACAGTTATTATTTTTCCCATATTAATAATCATCTAGTGCTTCTTCAGCTTGAAATGGCTATTATGGAAAATAACATCTTTTCTTTCTCAAAGAAATATATGAACCACTTGAGAATTCAGCTGTTCCTCATGGATTTATAAAGGCTAGATTATTTTTTAAAGTCACATATTCTGCTTCTACCACTGTAAAAAAGACCACAAAAGATATCTCATATTTTCACAGTTTTGGGGTTATCATGTCAAATTGGATAAGCCTGCCCAGAGTATGAGAAAGCTTTCAGCCCATACCAGGTAAATATTTAATATTAAAGTAGACTCCCTAGAATTTTTATTACTTCTTTATTTCCCTATTCTCTATCATTTGGGGAAGAAAATAATATCCTGCTTCTTCAAGTCGCTTGTAATTGCTCTCCTTTTTATTTTATTGTCTTTCATCAATTTTTGACCAACAAAGAGCTCTTAGCTTATGATAGATACTCTGTAAATGTTTAGTCATTATTGGACTGAGACATTAATCATCACCTGCGAGAGTCTATCTTGCAAACCCTGACTCTGCGATGGATGAATAAAATACACTCACACACTGAGTACAGTGAAGGAGTGGGCTAAGAAGGTCATCAGCTGCTCTCAGAGGGTGATTGCAGCTACCCAACCCCTCACTAGCTGTTCTTTCTTGCATTTATTCAGTATAGATTTAATAACAGAAGTTCTAAGTCACCACACTTGTAGATAACATGGTTAAAAGAGTGGTTTTACAAATGCTAAAAGCTTTGGTTCCAGGGCCCAGAGCCATCACCATTAGCAGGTAACCTCCCTTTGACCTCCCACCAACAGGGCCATTGAGCACACGGTTTACATGAGTAAACAATCTACTTGGAGTAGAGGCAAAGGAATGTACGGTAAACAGACTTAACTGAGGAAGCTTCCATTATCCCTAATCTCCACTCTATGACCTAATGCTCTAAGGTAAGAACTGGCTGCCTTCAGCCTGTTCCATTATTACAAGTTAATGAAAATCTTTTGGCCTTCCAAAAGATTCGAGACTGGATCTTATAACTTTCCCCAATATTTCCCTTAATATTTTGCCAACCACCCTGAGTGAATCCCAACATTAGACTAAGATATGAATGATACCAAGCCTCCTTCAGAATGCTTTTTTATTCATACATCTGCTACTCTTGCTTAGAACTTACAAGGACATCAAGTATGTACCCCTGTTTCCTAATGATAAAATCATAAGTTTGCTCCCATTTTCCCACATTATATACCATGCAGATGCGTCAGTACATTATCTGTTTTGAAAGTGTCTCCTCCAAAATTCAGGTGTTCCAATATGATAGTATTAGGAGGTGGGGCCTTTAAGAGATAATTAGGTCATAAGGATTCTTCTTCTTATGAAGGAGATTAAGACCCATATAAAAGAGGCTTCACAGAGAGTTCAGATCATTTGCCCTTCTTCCTTCCACTCTGTGATGATACAATAAGAAGACCATTACTAGATGTTAGCTCCTTGATCTTGGACTTCCAAACTTCTAGAACTGTAAGGAAAAAAACTGTGTTCTTTCTTAACTAACCAGTCTCAAGTACTATGTAATAGCAGCACAGAGAAACTATGACAGCATCATGACATTTTGTTGTACTTATGTACTTAGTTCACATGATATTTACATATCGGTCTACCCTACTTCACTGGAAGCGCCCTGAAAACTAGGCTGTATCTAATTCATATCCATACTGAGGGCTCAGTACAGACTCTGGCACATGGTAATGCTTCAGCAAATATAATGAACGAACAAAGAAATGATTAAAGTTGTATGAGCTGTTCGCTTATTACCAATTAACATAAAACCTGAGGCAACCCTTCCCAGCTTACACCTCATTTTAGGAGCATTTTCCCCAATAAACACTTTCTCCCAGAAGCAGGAAGAAAATCAGGTCGTTCTGAAATAATCAGGAAAAGCTTTTGGAGACTTAACCATTGTCAGATCTCCCTCAGTGATTATTATAAACTAAATTACAGAAAATCCAGGCTGAAATATTTTATAAAGCAATTTAAAATATTTAATCGGATGCTGAATGCTTCTCAGAGGAAAACTGCTCTCTTTTCCCTAGTTAGATAGTGTTCTGCTTTTATTCAGCCCAAAAGAGGTAAATGATTATATGAAATATAAATACAGAAATACATAACTAAAAGTGAAAACTGTTAGTAACTTGGAGCCCTCAGAAGCCAGCCTGGCTTGAATATATCTATGCTAGGATTACTATCTCCTTCCATCCTGAGACAGTGATAATTTTATAGTATAGGGAAGCCTTCAGCCAGAAAGGCAACCATGTGTGACCCAGCACTGGGAGAGAAGCCTACCAGGAATCCAGGAACAGCCTTCATTCCCAGCTTGAATTGTTTCTTAATGAAATTCTACAATGCAAAAAAAGTTTTTGCTGAATTCCGAACTGCAGCTTGTCACAACACAATGATTAGACTAACAGCTTGGCTTGAGATCCTAGGAGAAAAATAATTGACTAGGGGCTGAGACTTGAGGGGAACCAGCCCACTTCTGATGCTGCATGACTGAGAAGTAGTAGTATAACAGAATCAAGACAGTTTAAAACTGGAGAGAAACATCTCAAAAATAAGAGACCTGGACCAGGTGAGAAAACTAAATCCAAAAGAGGTGCCAGCTTTTCCTGTGTGGAATTGTGAATGAGCTGAGGAAACAGTGAGTATGGAATCCCCTAGTTCCAAAAGTTTGGTGGTGAAAGGAAGGAAGGCATCAGGAACTTCTTAAAAGCTTTATGACTTGGCAAGGATTGGTGTTATAAGGGTCTCACTAAGGGGAAACCATGAATGATTGGAGATCATTTTGAGAGTCACAGCTCATGATACTGATTGATGAAAGGGTGATTGTTTAAGTTGCAGAAAATCAACTAATATGAATAGCAAAAATAAAAAAAATACGATTTGGGCTGCATACTCTTGATATACAAATTGATTCAGCCTATATATTTTGAGACCTAAGATATTTCACTCCTATGGAATCTATGGAAGTGCAGAAAAATAGGCTCCCAGTGGTATTTACATCTCAATCCCCAAAACCTATGAGTATATTACCTTACATGGCAAACGAGGCTTGGCAGATGTGACTAAGTTAAGGACTTTGAGATGTTATCTACATGTGCCCAATGTAATCAAAATGCTTGTAGGAGGGAGGCAAGCAGGGGTCCAAGGGAGAGAGAAGGAGATGTGATAATAGAAGCAGAGATCAGACCAAGGCAAACAAGGGGGCAACCAGCCAAAGAATACAGGCCACCTATTGAATCTAGAAAAGGTAAAGAAATTGATTCTCCCCTACAGCCTCTAGAAGAAACACAGCCAGCCCTGCTGCTGACACCTCGATTTCTGAACTTCTGACCTCCAAACTGTAAGATAAATTTCTGTTATTTAAAGCCACTAAATTTGTAGTGATTTGTTACAGCAGCAACAGAAAACTAATTCATTTAAACTCTTTATTATTAAGAGAAAATTTGCACATTTAGTAGACTTCAGCTCTGAACCACGGAAATATGGGCAGTATTCATAAAGCGTTGTGGTCTGACCACCACCATTCCCAGATTATGGTCTTTCACAACTCTATGGCATGTGCTCATTCTGTTTCCTCTCCCTATTACTTCCTTTTGTTCTTTTCCTACCTGTCATATTCCCACTCATCTTTCAAAGCAGCTCAAATAAAACCACCTTGTCTACGATGATCTGTTTTATGCCTTCAGGAAGATTTAAGTTTTCCTTTTTTGTTCCCATTGAACTTTGTTTATACTACTGCTACACCATTTACTATAGTCTATCACTAAATTTACCTTCATGCCTACCCTAACACATCCCTGCCCTTGCCCAAATCTTCACAGGAGTCAATGTTAATCCAATCTCCAATTGGTAGACTACCAAGTGGTTTGTTGACAAAATCTTTTCCCATTATTTCTTTTTTTAATTGTGGTAAAATACATGTAACATAAAATTTACCATTTAATCATTTTTAAATGTGAAGTTCAATAGTATTAACAATGTTGACATTGCTGTACAACCAATCTCCATAACCCTATTTATCTTGTAAAACTGAAATCCTTCATCCATTAAAGAGCAATTCTTCACTTTTCCCTTCTCCCAACTTCTGACAGCTCCCATTCTACTTTCTCTCCCTACAGATTTTACTACTCAAGATATCTCATACAAGTAGAATCATATACTATTTGTCTTTTCCTGACTGGTATATTTCACTTAATATCTTCAAGGTTCAGCCATGTTGTACCATGTCTCAGGATTTGTTTTCCTTTGTAAGGCTGAAAAATATTCTATTGCATGTATATACCAAATTTTGTATATCTATTCATCCATCAACAGTCATTTGGGTTGCTTCTACTTTTTAATTTTTATAAATAATGCTGCTATGAATGTTGGTGTACAAATATCTCTTTAAGTTCCTGTGTTGAATTATTTTGGGTATATTCTCAGAAGTGGAATTGCTGGATAATATGATAATTCTATTTTAAGTTTTTTTAGAAACCACCATACTCTTTCTTTCTATAGTGACTTCGCTATTTTATATGCCCACCAACAGTAAGCAAGTATTTCAATCTGCATCTTTTCCAACACTTCCTATTTCCTGTTTTTTTTTGTTGGTTTGATTTTTTGTAGTAGTAGCAGTAGTAGTAGCAGCAGCTATCCTACAAGGTATGAAAAGGTATCTCATTTTGGTTTTGATTTACATTTTCCCAAATGATTAAGGCATTTTTATCTACTTGTTCTTTATCATTTGGGTAACATCTTTAGAGAAATATCTATTCAAGACCTTTGCCCATTTTTTAATTGGGTTGCTTGATTTTCATTGTTGTTAAGTTGTAGTTCTTTATAAATGCTGGATGCTAACCCTTCATTAGGTATGTGATTTGCAAATATTTTCTCTCATTTCATAGGTTGGTTTTTACTGTGTTGATTTTGTCCTTTGATACACACAAGTTTTTTATTTTGATGTAGTTCGACGTATATGCTTTTGGTGTCATATTCAAGAAGTCATTACCAAATCCAACGTCATTAAACTTCTCCCCTATAATTTCTATTAAGAGTTGTATAGTTTTAACTCTTATGTTTAGGTCTTTGGTCCATTTTGAGTTAATTTTTGTATATGATATAAAGTAAGGATCCAACACTATCCTTTTGCACATGGATGTGCACTTTTCCCAAAAACATTTGTTGAACTTAAATGGATTTTCTTGCCTATGTAACCTAAATGACATTGAAATATAAAAAGCACCATTAATATGCATTAAAATCCATAACCACTAAGAAATTATAACAATGTAGCTGTAAAACAAGTGAGTTCCTTATAAGGAGAAAAGGCTGTAGTCAGCCTGAGAGGCAAAAGTACTAAGCAGGATATGAAAATGCAAAACAAAAGGTCAGGCTTTAAACAAAGGCAGTTTCAAAAGCCTTGTCAGTGGCACAGCAGTTTCTCAAAGATTCTCTATTTCATCTCTATAGATTAAAGGTACTATATATTTAATCCAAAAAGAGTGACTCTACCAGTCAAATACAGATAAGAAAACATACATCTTGATGTCTAATTACCTTTCGAGACTCCATGATTGTAGAACTCATTGAAACATTTCAGATTAATGTTGTGATAAAATGGTTTTACTTACAATACTTAACTGCCTCATTTCTATTCAATCATTATAATCTGTTGATTAGGAAGGAAATCTACTTCCAAATTCTTTAAAATCTGCCATCAACTTGTATTCTAAGATTGCTTTAGGATTAAGTAAGATCCATTCTGCCTTTAGTCTCATTTGTTATCACAACAATGTCAACTGCACCTGTACTACAACTTATGTTTCTAATAGTCATTTATTTTAAACATGATGCCATTCAATACCAACAATGTCAACTGTACCTGTACTACAACTTATGTTTCTAACAGTCATTATTATAAACATACCATTCAGTAAAACTGAACATCAGTATCTGAAAATTGTCAAAGGTTTATTTTTAATTTTTACAGTAAGACTTTTGCTACTCAAAAGATTAAAGTTCAATTTTCTAGGCATTACATCATTCCTGAAAAATGCTGTATGGAAGTGGTTTAGAGCAGGATGCAAATAGATATCACAGCTCAATATACAAGTGAACAGAAACCTATGAGTCTGCTTAGCAGATTTGCAAGTTATTAAGCTCATAAAACGTGCTAAATTTATGAAATTAAAATACTCTGCAATCACAATGAGGTTTTTGGTCCCTTTAAATTCTTCTAACATAAATACATGACCAATACCACCAACAAATGTCATTCAAATAAGAAGAGCTTAGGTGTAGAAAATACATGATCAACCCAGTTTCCTCCTTCCTGCACCACAGGGCATAGCTTTATGCCATCTGGTGATTATTAGGGGAGAAAGATGCCATCTGCCACTTCTGCTAATACATGGAGGAAGAATAGCTCTCCCCACCCTGTAAACCTATGGGAAATTTCCTTATGCCTGTTTACACGGCCCCAGGGCTCCAGCTGAGTTAGAATTTACTCAGAGAGAGAGTGTGTGTGTTTGTGTGTGTGTGTGTACACGTGTGTGTGTGTGTGTGTGTGTCCCCATATATTCAACATCAAAGTGAGACATCCATTTCTATCCCTTTCATATAACCCTTTAAGTGTCACAGGAGTCTGTCTGTGTGTGGCCAGGTTAATAGCAAATCTCTTTCCATCCTGCCTAACTCAAAGCCAAGATACTATTAGATACAATCTAAACTAGAGGGACAAAATTGGATGACAGCCATAAAAATAGATTATAAAACAGACACAAATTGAATTTGAGGTGTGAAAATGACCTGCTATTCCTTTTGTTTTACATCTCCCACAGAACGGACAGAACCAAAATCGTTCTCAAATAAGTGTCTTCATAGGTTCTTATAGAAAAATTCTTAAGATGTCATAGCTTTCCTTATGCCAGTCAGAGGTGCATTTTCTTACAACACTTAAAAAGAGAAAGGATGAGGCATAAAAAAATTTTTAAAGACATCTTAGTTGAGATTCAAATTTGAACTATTTCTAGAGCCTTATGAAGTAGGAACTAATAAACAGAAAAATAGACATAAGTTTTTCCCCAACTATGTCAGGCCTACCAGTTTCTCAAAACACTGTATATAATAAGGGCTCCACATATATGCATGTATACACACATATAGATACATATATATGTACACACACACACACACATACAATAAGGGCTCCACATATATATTAGCTAGATAGATAGATAGATAGACAGAAGGAAATAAATCTCCCCTCCCCATAGAATGGAATAAATTGGCCCCATTTGATGATTCAACTTCACCCACAGAATTTTTATATTCTTAAAAATCCCTTTATGACTCTATTTTTAAAACATCAATATGGAAGCCTGTTATAGCAGAAAGATCACAACAACCTTATTTTGGATTCCTAGGTCCTAGTCTCAATTCTTAAAATAACTATAAATTTTGGAGCAAGTCACCTAGCCTCTCTTTGCCTCAGTTTCCTCATCTATCAAATAATCACTCCTACCTACCCCAGCCAGTCTCACAGGACTGTCAGGAAAATCTCCAAAACACTGAATATGAATGGAGCTATGTACATAAACTAAAGGATTAAATACTTACCAGTAAAGACTGAAAAGTAACTTGTTAAACGGGATAGGCTTTTACCAAGTGATATTTATAAAACTTTTGCATCAAATGAAACAGAAGAACTGCTTCCAGCCAAGATGGAGCAACAAGAACTGGATTTACTTTATAGTCTGGACAGCCAAAAAACTGCACAAAGTGTATAAAGCAACGCTCAAGACACTGGATATCTGAAAGCAAAACACTGTAAATTCCAAAGAGCCAGAAAACAAATGTGGTGAGGCCTTCTATTACCCCAACTTACTACTTGGAGAACATTTCCAATCCGTGGCACAGGGATGGAGGGACTCACTCAGAGCCCACATTTCTCCCAAAACTGAAGAGACAAATCTGGAAAACCTGAGGTAGTCAAGGAAAGGAGAGTTCATAACACAGAATACCGGAGAAGACAGAGTTGCAAAGAAAAAGGATACCAGAAATATTCAGGGAATTTCCTTCAATACTTCACCTGGGTACTGATCACCGTGTACATGTGAGAAAACTATTCAGCAAAAAACAACCTAGAAAATAAGTAGTGGCAACAATGCTTGGAGTTCACAATGGAATGGAAATAGTGTCTGTTCCCAGAAGCCAAAGTGAGAATTCATTAACGACAATGTATCTAAGTACAAAAAAAGTCTCACTTCAATGGGGGAAAAATTAAACCTAGACTAAATGCAGGCCTGATCTTACCTAACACAAACTTTTTAAAGTCTCAAGAATACATATATCAAAATATCACATTAAACTCCATAAATATATGCAATTATTGTTTCTCAATTAAAAATAAAACTTTTTAAAATGAAGTTTAAAAAGTCTCAAGAACATAAAACTATTTCCAAATAACTGAACCACATCTCAGAACAAAATGCATGAATATTTATAGGAATACCAAAATATTCAGCACATAACAAGGTAAAATTCAAAATGTCTAGCATCCAATCAAAAATTACTAGTCATGTAAAGAAGTAGGAAAATACGTCCCATAATGAGGAGAAGACTCAATAAAAAACAAAGATGACACAGGTAATAGAATTATTAGACAAGCAAAATAAAGAATTTATTATTACTGCATTTTATACATTTAAGAAACTAGAGCAAAGACTGAGCATGTTAAAGGGAGATGTAAAAGAGACCCAAAATGAACTTCTAGAGATAAAAACTATAATGTCTGAAATGAAAAATACACTGAATAGGATTAACAGCAGATTAATCATCACAGAAGAAAAAAGTAGTGAACTTAAAATGTTAGCAATAAGAACTGTCCAAAAGGAAAAACAGAGAATGAGAACAAGAATGAGTGAACCAGAGAGAGAAACAAATCAAAGTGAGAAAATTAACAAAACATCAATGAACTAAAGAATAGTTTTGATCAAATATTTGTTGAGAAAATTAACAAAACATCAATAAACTAAGGAATAGTTTTGATCAAATATTTGTTTAATTATAATCAGCAAAGGATAGAGGGTAGACAGAAAGACTATTTGAATAAATAGTTGCCAAAAGTTTGCAAATTTGAAAAAAAACCCACAGATGCAAAAAGTTCAACAAACTTCAAGCAAAAATAACAAAGAAAATGATACCAGGTACACTATAATCAAATTTTTCAAAACAAAGCAGCTAGCAGGGAAAAACAAGATTAGTACAATGGGCAAAGAAAGTTGACGACAAATTTCTCATTGCAATAAATGTAACCTAGAAGAGAGTGAAACAACGTTTTTTAAATAATTGACAAAGAAAACCTAGAATTCTTCCCTAGCAAAAAAAAAAAGTCATCTGTCAAAAATGAAGGTGAAATAATATTTTCAGACAAACAAATGGGGAAAGAATTTATATAGTATAGCTGCAACAGAGCAAATATTAAGGAGTCCTTTAAGCAGGACATCAGATGAAAATGTGGATAGGAACAGCTCCAGTGCAGAAGTCCCAGTGAGAATGATGCAGAAGGTGGGTGATCTCCACGTTTCCAACTGAGGTACCTGGTTCTTCTGATTGAGACTGGTTGGAAAGTGGGTGCAGCCCAAGGAGGATGAGCCAAAGCAGGGTTGCACATCACCTCACCCAGGAAGTGCAAGGGGCCTGGGAACTCCCTCTCCTAGCCAAGTGAAGCCATTAGGGACTGTTCCCAGCACTCCAGCCCAGATACTGCACTTTTCCCATGGTTTTCACAATCTACAGACCAGGAGATTCCCTCCAGTACCCTCAAAACCAGGGCCCTGGGTTTCCAGCACAAAACTGGGCAGCCGTTTGGGAAGACACCAAACTAGCCACAGCAGTTTTTTTTTTATATATGTATACCCCAGTGGTGCTTGGAAAGCCAGCAAGACAAAACTTTTCACTCCCCTGAACAAAGGGACTGAAGCCAGGGAGCCAAGTCATCTGGTTTGGCAGGTCCCACTCCCATGAAAACCAGTGAGCTAAGATCCACTGGCTTGAAAATTTCCCAGCCAACACAGCAGTCTGAGTTCAACCTAGGACCTTCAAGCTCAGGGTGGGGAGGGACATCTGCCATTTCTGAGGGTCAAATAGGAAGTTTTAACCTCACCTATGTAAACAAAGTCACCAGATAGTTACAACAGGGTGGAGCCCATGGTAGCTCAGCAAGGCTTCCGCAGCCAAACTGTGTCACTAGACTCCCTCCTCACAGGGCAGGGCATCTCTGAAAAAAGACAGCAGCCCATCAGGGACTTATAAATAAAGCACCTACCTTCCTGGGACAGAGCACCTGGGAAAAGGAGTGGTTGTGGGTACAGCTTCAGCAGACTTAAATGTCCCTGCCTGGCAGCTCTGAAGACAGCAGCGAATTCCCCAGCACATTGTTCCAGCTCTCATAGAGACAGACTGCCTCCTCAATTGACTACCTGATTCCATGTGTCCTGACTGGGAGATATCTCCCAGCAGGGGCTGACAGACACCTGATATAGGAGAGCTCTGGTTGGCATCTGATGGGTACCCTTCTCAGATGAAGCTACCAGAAAAAGGAGCAGGCAGCAATCTTTGCTGTTCTGTAGCCCCTGCTGGTGATTCCCAGGCAAGCAGGGTCTGGAGTGGACCTCCAGAAAACTCCAGCAAACTTGTAGCAGAGGAGCCTGTCAGAAGGAAAACTAACAAACAGAAATAAATAGTTTCAATATCAACAGAAAGAATGTCCACTCAGAGACTCCATCCAAAGGTCACAAACTTCAAAGTCTAAAGGTAGCTAAATCAATGAAGATGGGAAGAAACCAGTGCAAAAAGGCTGAAAATTCCAAAAACCAGAACACCTCTTCTCCTCCAAGGGATTACAACTCCTCACCAGCAAGGGAACAAAACTGGATGGAGAATGAGTTTGACAAAACGACAGAAGAAGGCTTCAGAAGGTGGCTAATAACAAATTTCTCTGAGCTAAAGGAGCATGTTTGAACCCAATGCAAGGAAACTAAGAACCTGGGGAAAAGGTTAGACAAAACGCGATCTAGAATAACCAGCTTAGAGAAGAACATAAATGACTTGATGGAGCTGAAAAACACAACACAAGAACTTCGTGAAGCATACACAAATTTTAATAACTGAATCAATCAAGCAGAAAAAGGCTATCAGAGAATGAAGATCAACTCAATGAAATAAAGCAGAAGGCAAGATTAGAGAAAAAAGAGTGAAAACAATGAACAAAGCCTCCAAGAAATATAGGATTATATGAAAAGACCAAATCTATGTTTGATCGATGTAACTGAAAGTGATTGGGAGAATGAAACCAAGTTGGAAAACACTCCTCAGGATATCACCAAGGAGAACTTCCCCAAACTAGCAAAGCAGGCCAACATTCAAATCCAGGAAATACAGAGTACACCATAACAATACTCCTCAAGAAGAGCAACCCCAAGACACATAATTGCCAGATTAAGAAGGGTTGAAATGAAGGAAAAAATGCTAAGGGCAGCGAGAGAGAAGGTTCGGGTTACCCACAAAGGGAAGCCCATCAGACTCACAGCGGATCTCTTGGCAGAAACCCTACAAGCCAGAAGAGAGTGGGGGCCAATATTCAACATGCTTAAAGAAAAGAATTTTCAACCCAGAATTTCATATTCAGCCAAACTAAGTTTCATAAGCCAAGGAGAAATAAAATCCTTTATGGGCAAGAAACTGCTTAGAGATTTTGTCACCACCAGGCCTGCCTTAAAAGAGCTCCTGAAGGGAGCATTAAACACAGAAAGGAACAACCAGTATCAGCCACTGGAAAAAACATACCAAATGGTAGAGACCATTGACGTTATTAAGAGACTGCATCAATTAACAGGCAAAACAACCAGCTAGCATCATAATGACAGGATCAAATTTACACATAACAATATTAACCTTAAATGTAAATGAGCTAAATGCTCCAATTAAAAGACATAGACTGGCAAATCAGATAAAGGGTCAAGAAAAAGTGTGCTGTATTCAGGAGACCCATCTCACATGCAAACACACACATAGACTCAAAATAAAAGGATGGAGGACGATTTATCAAGCAAATGGAGAGCAGAAAAAAAGCAGGGGTTGCTATCCTAGTCTCTGATAAAACAGACTTTAAATCAATGAAAATCAAAAGAGACAAAGAAGGGCATTACATAATGGTAAAGGGATTAATGCAACAAGAAGAGCTAACAATCCTAAGTATGTATGCACCCAATACGGGAGCACCCAGATACATTAAGTAAGTTCTTAATGACCTACAAAGAGACTTAGACTCCCACACAATAATAGTGGGAGACGTTAACACCCCATCGTCAATAATAGATCAATGAGACAGAAAATTAACAAGTATATCCAGGACTTGAACTCAGACATGGACTAAGCAGACCTAATAAACATCTACATAACTCTGCATCCCAAATTCACAGAATATACATTCTTTTCAGCACCACATAGCACTTATTCTAAAATTGACTACATAATTGGAAGTAAAACACTCCTCAGCAAATGCAAAAGAACAGAAATCGTAGCAGTCTGTGAGACCACAGTGCAATCAAATAAGAAGTCAGGATTAAGAAACTCACTCAAAACTGCACAACTATATTGAAACTGAACAACGTGTTCTTGAATGACTACTGGACAAATCATGAAATGAAGGCAAAATAAAGATGTTTTTTGAAACCAATGGCAACAAAGACACAACATACCAGAATCTCTGCGACACATTTAAAGCAGTGAGTAAAGGAAAATTTATAGCGCTAAACACCCACAAGAGAATGGAAGAAAGATCTAAAATGGACACCCTGACATCACAATTAAAAGAACTAGAGGAACAAGAACAAATTCAAAAGCTAGCAGAAGAAATAACTAAGGTCAGAGCAGAACTGAAGGAGACAGAGACATGAAAAACCCTTCAAAAAATCAGTGAATCCAGGAGCTGGTTTTTTTCAAAGATCAACAAAATAGACCACTAGTCAAACTAATAAAGAAGAAAAGAGAGAAGAATCAAATAGATGCAATAAAAAAATGATAAAGGGAAAATCACCACTAATCCCACAGAAATACAAACTACCATCAGAGAATACTACAAACACCTCTATGCAAATAAACCAGAAAATCGAGAAGAAATGGATAAATTCCTAGCCATTTACACCTTCCCAAGACGAAACCAGGAAGAAGTTGAATCCCTGAACAGACCAATAACAAGCTCTGAAATTGAGGCAGCAATTAATAGCCTACTAACCAAAAAAAGTCCAGGACCAGATGAGTTCACAGCCTAATTCTACCAGACATACAAAGATAAGCTGGTACCATTCCTTCTGAACTCTTGCAAACAATAGAAAAGAAGAAATCCTCCTAACTCATTTTATGAGGACAACATCATGCTGATATCAAAACCTGGTGGCAACACAACTAAAAAAAATTTCAGGCCAATATCTATGATGAACACTGATTTGAAAATCCCCAATAAAATACTGGCTAACAGAATCCAACAGCACATTAAAAAGCTTATCCACCATGATCAAGTTGGCTTCATCCCTAGGATACAAGGCTGGTTCAACCTACACAAATCTATAATCGTAATCCATCACATAAACAGAACCAAAGACAAAAACCCCATTATTATCTCAATAGATGCAGAGAAGGCCTTCAACAAAATTCAACAGCACTTTATGCTAAAAACTCTCAAAGAACTATGTATTGATGGAATGTATCTCAAAACAATAAGAGCTATTTACGACAAACCCACAGCCAATATTACACTGAATGGACAAAAACTAGAAGTTCTCCCTTTGAAAACTAGTGGAAGACAAGAATGCCCTCTCTCACCACTCCTATTCAATAGAGTATTGAAAGTTCTGGCCAGGGCAATCAGGCAAGAAAAAGAAATAAGATATTCAATTAGGAAAAGAGCAAGTCAAATTGTCTCTATGTGCAGATGACATTGTTGTATATTTAGAAGACCCCATCATCTCAAGCCAAAATCTCCTTAAGCTGATAGCAACTTTAGCAAACTCTCAGGACGCAAAATCAATGTGCAAAAATCACAAGCATTTTTATACATGAATAGCAGACAAACAGAGCCAAATCACAAGTGAACTCCCATTCACAATTGCAACAAAGAGAATAAAATACCTAGGAATACAACTAACAAATAATGTAAAGGACCTCTTCAAGGAGAACTACAAACCACTGCTCCCTGAATTAAGAGAGAACACAAACAGATGGAGAAACATTCCATGCTCATGGTTTGGAATAATCAATATCATGAAAATGGCCATACTGCCCCAAGTAATTTATAGATTCAATGCTATCCCCATCAAGCTACCAATGACCTTGTTCACAGAACTGGAAAAAAACCACCTTAAACTTCGTATGGAACCAAAACAGAGCCTGCATAGCCAAGTCAATTCTAAGCAAAAAGAACAAAGCTGGAGGCATCACACTACCTGACTTCAAACTATACTACAAGTCTACAGTAATCAAAACAGCATGGTACTGGTACGAAAACAGAGATGTAGACCAATGGAACAGAACAGAGGCCTCAGAGGCAATGCCACACATCTACAACCATCTGATCTTTGACAAACCTGAGAAAAACAAACAATGGGGAAAGGATTCCCTGTTTAATAAATGGTGTTGGAAAAACTGGCCAGCAATGTGCAGAAAGCAGAAACTGGACTCCTTCCTGACACCTTACACTAAAATTAACTCCAGATGGATTAAAGACTTAAACATAAGACCTAACACCATAAAAACCCTAGAAGAAAACCTAGGCAAAACCATTCAGGACATAGGAATAGGCAAGGACTTCCTGACTAAAACACCAAAAGCATTGGGATCAAAAGCCAAAATAGACAAATGGGATCTAATTAGACTCTAGAGCTTCTGCACAGCAAAAAAAACAATCTCAGAGTGAACTGGCAAACAACAGAATGGGGAAAAAATTTTGCAATCTACCCATCTGAAAAAGGACTTATAGCCTAAATCTACAAAGAACTAAAACAGATTTACAAGAAAAAAAAAAAACATTCAAAAGTGGGTGAAGGATATGAACAGACACTTTTCAAAAGAAGACATACATGAGGCCAACAAACGTGAAAAGATGCTCATCATCACTGTTCATTAGAGAAATGCAAATCAAAACCACATTGACATAACATCTCACGCCAGTTAGAATGGCGATCATCAAAAAATCTGGAGACAACAGATGCTGGAGAGGATATGGAGAAATAACACTTTTACACTGTTGATAGGAGTGTAAATTAGTTCAGTCATTGTGGAAGACAGTGTGGCGTTTCCTCAAGGACCTAGAAATAGAAATGCTATTTGACCCAGCAATCCCAGTACTGGGTATATATCCAAAGGATTATAAATCGTTCTATTATAAGGACACATGCACACGTATGTTCAATGCAGCACTGTCCACAATAGCAAAGACCTGGAACCAACTCAAATGCCCATCGATGATAGACTGGACAAGGAAAATGTGGCACATATACACCATGGAATACTATGCAGCCATAAAAGATGGTAAGTTGGTGTCCTTTGTAGGGACATGGATGAATCTGGAAAGCATCATTCTCAGCAAACTGACGCAAGAACAGAAAATCAGACACCACATGTTCTCAAAGGTGGGTGTTGAATGATGAGAATACATGGACACAGGGAGGGGAGCATCACACACTGAGGTCTGTAGGGGAGGACCAGGGAAGGGACAGCAGTGGGTAGGGAGTTGGGGAGAGATAACATGGTGAGAAATGCCAGATATAGGTGGTGGGGATGGAGGCAGCAAACCATATTGCCATGCATGTGCCTATGCAACAATCCTGAATGTTCTTTACATGTACCCCAGAACCTAAAATGCAACTATATATATAGATAGATAGATAGATAAACAAATAATAAATAAACAAAAATAAGAAACAGAGAATTATCTGGGCCAAGTACAGTAGTTCACATCTGTAATACCAGCATCTTGGGAGGCTGAGAGGGGATAATGGCTTGAGGCCAGGAGTTTTTGACCTGCCTGGGCAACTTAGCAAGACTTCTTTCAACAAAATAAAAATTGAAAATATGAGCCAGGCATGGTAGCATTCACCTGTAGTCCCAGCTACTCAGAAGGCTCCAGTGGAGCCTTGAGCCCAGGAGTTGGAAGTTACAATGAGCCATGATCATGCCACTCTACTGCAGCCTGGGTGACAAAGACCCTGTCTCAAAAAACAGAAAAGAAAAGCATCTGGGAAATCCCAATATATTTGGAAATTAAATAACACCCTTCTAAATAATACATCATAATTCAAATAAAAAATTAAAAGTGAAATCAGAAAAAGTTTTAACTAAATACAAATACCACATATTTAAATGTGTGGGATGCAGATAAAGCAATAGTTACTGGGAATTTTATAGCACTAAATACCAATGTTAGAAAATAAGAAAGATCTAAATTAATGACCTCAGCTTTCACCTTAAAAACTGGAAAGAAAAGAGCAAATTAAACTCCAATTAGGCAGAAAAAAATGAAATACTAAAGATCAGACCAGACAACATCATTAATCATCAGAGAAATGGAAATCAAAATCACTGTGAGATGCCATCTCACACTCATTAGGATGGCTATTATCAAAAAGACAAAAAATAACAAATGCTGGTGAATATATGAAGAAAAATGAACTCTTACACACTGTTGGTAGAAACGTGGATTGGTACAGCCATGAGGAAAAACAATATGGAGGTTTTCTAAGGAAGTTAAAAACAACTATCATAGGATGTAGCAATCTGACTTCTGGGTACATTAGAAGGAAATGAAGTCACCTTGTAAAGATATTTGCACTCTCATGTTTACAGCAGCATTATTCACAATAGCTAACATATGGAAACAACCTCTTTCTCAATAGATATATATCACTGTTTCTTAATTCATATATATATATACATACTTTTCCTTAATTCATGAATACACACACACACATACATCCCTATAAAGTCAGAACAAAATATTGCCCCACAGATAAGCTTGGAGGATGCTATGCTAAGCAAAATAAGCCAGACACAAAGAAAGTAATGTTGCATGATGTCTCTTAGATATGGAACCTAAAAATTTTTTTCAAATATACAGAGATAGAGAACAAAGTAGTGATTACCAGAGGTGAGAGAGAAAGAGGGGCAATGGGGATAAATAAAGAAATGCAGGTCAGAGTAGCAGATATATAGGGTAAACAAGGTAGAAATCTAATGTACAATGTGAGAACTATAGGTAATAAAAGTGTACTGTATTTGGGATTCATGCTAAATGATTAGATTTTTAGCTACTCTTGCACAAAAATTAAAAGTATAACTATGTGAGACAATGAATATTTTAATTTGCTTCACCATAGTAATTTTTTATACTATCTATATGTATCTCATAACATCATATTGTATACCCTACATTTATAAGTTTATAATTTTTGAAGAAACACAAAGCAGAAACATAGTAGAAAAAAGTCATGAAATCAAAGTTGATTCTTTGAGAAAATCAGTAAAACCAACAGACTTCTAGCCAAAGTGATCAAAGAGAGAAAACAGAAGTTACTAAGAGCAGAAATATGAGAGGTAACTACTACCAATTCTACAATATTAAAAGGATAATGGGGAGTTTTTTAATTTATGCTTATAAATATGACCATGAAAATTAAATGGACAAATTCTTGAAAGAGACAAACTACCACAGCTCACTCAAGAAGAAATATATAACAAGAATAGTCCTATAATGAAGAACTTGAAGCAGGGGGTAGGGAGGTTGGGGAGGGATAACATGGGGAGAAATGCCAGATTTAGGTGTTGGGGGGATGGAGGCAGCAAACCATGTTGCTGTGTATGTACCTATGCAACAATCCTGCATGTTCTGCTCATGTACCCCAGAACCTAAAGTGCAATAACTATATTTTTTATAAATACTGTGGTAAAGGATTTTTTTTAAAAAACTAATATTGTTTAGATGTCTTCCAGCTTTGTTCTTTCTCAACATTGTTTTGCCTCTTCTCAGTCCTTTACATTCTAATAAAAAATTCAGAATTAGCTTGCCAATTTTCACTGTCTAAAAAGAATAAAGTTGAAGGGCTTCCATTACTTGCCTTCAAGCCTTTAGAATTATCTATAATTCTACAATTATCAAGTCAGTGTTGTATTGGTCTTTTAAAGAAGAAGACCAGTGAAACAGAATTAAGACTCTAAAAAATAGACCCATACACATATGGATGACTAACTTTTCACAAGAGTGCAAAGGCAATGCAATGGGAAAAGGAGTCATTTAGATAAATAGTACTGTAACAACTGATAGCTATTTGCAAAAAAATTAATAATAATAAACTCTGATCCACACGTCTCATCATATTCAAAAGTTAACTTAATATGGGTAATGGACCTAAAATGTAAAACTAAAACTATAAAACATCTAGAAGAAAACATAAGAAAATATCTTTTGACCTTGAGTGAGGCAATGATTCTTAGATATGCTACGAAAAGAAGCATTTATTCAAAAATCATAGACCAGATGCAGTGTCTCATGCCTGTAATCCTAGCACTTTGGGAGGCCAAGGCAGGCAGATGGCTTGAGCCCACGTGATTGAGACCAGCCTGGGCAACATGGCAAAACCCTGTCTCTACAAAAAATAGAAAAATTAGCCAGGCATGATGGTGCATCCCTATAATCCCAGCTACTTAGGAGGCTGAGGTAGGAGGATCACTTGAGCCAGGAGGCAGAGGTTTCAGTAAGCCAAGATTGTGCCACTGAACTCCAGACTGGGCAACAAGAGTAAAACTTTGTCTCAGAAAAAAGGAAAAAAAATTCAAACTGAAATATATGAAAATTAACGGTTTTTGTTCTTCAGAAGATACTTTCAAGAGAATGAAAAGACATACCAAAGACTAAAAGAAAATATTTTCAAAACAATATTTACAAATTATTTCTATCTAAACAGGGACTCATATCTACAATGTATTTTAAAATCCAAAATGCAAGAAAAAACAATGTAGTTATTTAAATGGGCAAAAGATTCGAAGAAAGATTTCATTAAAAAAATATGGATGACAAGCACATAAAAATATGTTCGACATCATTAGTCGTTAAGGAAATGCAAATTTAAATCTACAAGAGATCATTACACATTTATTAGAATATCTGAAATTAAGAATGCTGATTGTGTCAAGTGTTGGCTAAGTTATGGAGCAACTGGAATTCTCATGCGCTACTAGTGGGAAAGTAACTGATACAACCACTTAGAAAAACAGTTTTCTTAGAAGTTAAACATACACCTACCATATAAATTAGTCATTCCACTTTTAGGTTTTTTCCCAAAGGAAATAAAAGTGTGTGTCCATACAAAGACTTGTGTGAGATTGTTCATAGCAGCTATATTCACAAAAGCCATAAATTGTAAACAACTCAAATGTCAATCAACAAATGAATGGATAATAAAAATTGTGGTATATCCATAAAATGGAATATTCTCAGCAATAAAAAGTGATAAACTATTATTACATAAAACAACATTGATAAATCTCAAGATAATTATGCTGAATACAAGAAAATAGGCCAAAAAAAGAATACATACCCTGTAATATCATTTTTATAAAATTCTGGAAAATGCAAACTAGTCTATGGTAACAGAAAGCAGATCAATGCTTGGTGGGGGTATGGGGAAGTGGAGAGGAAAAACAAGATCAAAGAATTAAAGGGATACAAGGAGATAGTTGGGGGTGATGGATATATACAATATCTTAATTATGGTGATGCTTTACATATATATGTAAAAATTTATCCAGTGGTACTTTTTAAACTTGTGTAATACCTGAATAAAGATGTTTCCAAAAACAACATTCAGGACATAGGTTAGGGTCCAGTTAGTTGTCTGGAAATCAGCAGAGTGGAGAATATGCCAAAAGTAGTAACTGTAATCATTAGAAACCTTCATGCCACTAGACGTAGAGAGTACCTGGCTACAGGAATCCTATTTTCAGTATGGTCTTAGACAGGCATTATTTTTTATTTTACATACTCTATGTATTATGCTTTATCCTTGTAATTTTTGTCCGTCTTTGAGCAATGTTCTGTCTTCATGCCTTCTCCCACTCTCATTGGAGGGTATGCTACTTTTCCCTTGCTATGTCTCAGGCACCTTGGGGCCTGCCATCTAAGAAGAAGCTTTGTATTCAGTTTTCCACATAAAATGTTTCAAATATCCCAGTTCATAACTACCTTCACTTCTACAAATCTAACTCTTACTCAAGTCATGTGGCTCCTGTTCCACAATGAGATGGTATGTGTACAGGATCTAGAGATGACGCAGTCAACTATCCCTTGGAGTCAGAATGTTCCTATTAAAATGTTTGTGTTATTTGGGCCTAGTTACCTCATTTTATCCATTCCCTATTGCCCAGAACAATCTGAAAGAAGGCAGAATATAATTTCACAAACAGTTCTGGTCACTATGCTAGGAGCTAAGTGGATACAGTAAAAAAAAGTTATTACCATCAAAAAGTGAATGTGGCCACTTCTACTTCCAGAAAGATGGAGTTGATATACATTTTCCTATTCCTTGCACTAAGTAGAACAAAATACGAAGGATATTATATAAAAAAGAAGTATAAGCAGACTGAAAAATGGGGAAGATGGATAAGATAACGACCTTGGAAGCCAAGGAATGACAGAGTGGCGAGTTCCCTGAGTTTTTTTTTGAATCATATATATCCCAGGCTTGGAGCTAAAGAAACTAGCCACCCAGAAATGTCAATGGGTACAGGAAAAAAAAAAAAAAAAAAAAAAAAAACCTCCAACAACAGCCTGCTCTCTGTAGCCAAATGAACAGGAGTCAGTTTAGTGACACAGAAAACCTGCAGACAATACTTGCTGTATTCCAACCAAACACCACAGAAAAACAAAAAACAAAAGCTATGATCCTGGAACTTTCTCCAAGATAGACCATATGATAGGTTATAAAATGAGCCTCAGTAAATTTAAGATAATTGAAATTATATCATACACTCTCTCAGATCAAAGTAGAATAAAACTGGAAATAAACTCCAAAAGGAGCCTTCAAAGACATGCAAATACATGGCAAATAAATAAATAACCTGCTCCTGAATGAGAATTGGGTCAAAAATGAAATCAAGATGGAAATTTAAAAATTCTTCAAACTAAATGCAAAAATTACAAAACCTCTGGGATACAGCAAAGGCAGTGCTAAGGGGAAAGTCCACAGTCCTAAACACCTAAATCAGAAAGTCTGAAAGAGCACAAACAGACAACCTCGAGGAACTAGAGAAACAAAAAGAAACCAAACCCAAACATAGCAGAAGAAAGGAAATAATCAAAATCAGAGCAGAACTAAATGAAACTGAAACAAAAAAAAAAATTACAAAGGATAAATGAAATAAAAACTTGGTTCTTTGAAAAGATAAATAAAATTGATAAACCATTAGCAAGATTAACCAAGAAAAAGAGAGAAAATTCAAATAACCTAAGAAACAAAACAGAATATATTACAACTGATACCACTGAATACAAAAGATGATTCCAGGGCACTATCAACACCTCTGCACACATAAACTAGAAAACCTAGAAGAGATGGATAAATTCCTAGAAAAATACAGCCCTCCTAGCTTAAATCAGAAGTATTAGATACCCTGAGTAGACCAATAACAAGGAGAGACATTTAAATGGTAATTTTAAAATTACCAACAAGAAAAACAAAGTCCAGGACCAGACAGATTCACAGCAGAATTCTATCAGACATTTAAAGAAGAATTGGTCCCAATCCTTTTGACACAATTCCACAAGATAGAGAAAGAAGAACCTCTCCTTAATTCATTCTATGAAGCCAGCACCACCCTAATACAAAAACCAGAAGAGGACACAACCAAAAAAGAAATCTACAGACTGATATCCTTGATGAACATAGATGCCAAAATCCTTAACAAAATACTTGCTAACCAAATCCACAACATATCAAAAAGATAATCTACCATGATCAAGTGGGTTTCATACCAGGGGTGTAGGGATGGTTTAACATACACAAGTCAATAAATGTGATACACCACATAAACAAAATTAAAAAGAAAAATAGGATTGCCTCAATAGATGCAGAAAAGGCACTCAACATAATCTAGCTTCCCTTTATGATTAAAACTCTCAGCAAAATTGGCATACAAGAGACATACCTTAATGTAATAAAAGCCGTCTATGACAACCCCACAACCAACATAATACTGAATGGGGAAAAGTTGAAAATATTCCCTCTGAGAACTGGAATAAGACAAGGATATCCATTTTCACCACTCCTCTTCATCATAATAATGGAAATCCTAGCCATAGCAATCAGACAAGAGAAAGAAATAAAAGGCATCCACATCAGTAAAGAGGAAGTCAAACTGTCTGTTTATGGACAATATAATCGTTTACCTTGAAAATCCTAAGTACTCCTCCAGGAAACTCCTAGAACTGATAAAAGAATTCAGCCAAGTTTCCACATACTAGATTAAAGTATACAAATCAGTAGCTCTTCTACATACCAACAGCAACCAGGCAGAGAATCAAATCAAGATCTCAACCCCTTTTACAATAGCTGCAACAAAAAAAAATCAGACTTAGGAATGTACCTAACAAAGGAGTCAAAAAAGATCTCTACAAGGAAAACTACAAAACATTGCTCAAAGAAATCACAGACAGTCCAAACAAATGGAAACACATCCCATGCTAATGGATGGACAGAATCCATATTGTGAAAATGACAATACTGCCAAAAGCAATCTACAACTTCAATGCAATCCCCACCAAAATACCACCATCATTCTTCACAGAATTAGAAGAAGCGATTCTAACATTCATATGGAACTGAGAAAGAGCCTGCAAAGCCAAAGCAAGACTGCGCAAAAAAAAAAAAAAAAAAAAAAAAATCTCAAGGCATCACACTACCTGATTTCAAACTATAAAGCCATCGTCACCAAAACAGCATGGTATTAGCATAAAAATAAGCACATAGACCAATGGAACAGAATAGAGAACCCAAAAATAAACCAAAATACCTACAGCCAACTGATCTTCAGCAAAGCAAACAAAAACATAAAATGGGGAAAGGACACCCTTTTCAACAAATAGTGCTGGGATAATTGGCAAACCAGATGCTGGAGAATGAAGCTGGATCCACATCTCTCACCTAATACAAAATTCAACTGAAGATGGATTAACTTAAACCTAAGACATTAAAACTCTAAAAAATCTAGAAGGTAACATTGAAAAAACCATTCTAGACATTGAGTTAGCCAAGAATTTCATGACCAAGAACCCAAAAGCAAATTTAACAAAAACATAGATTAGTAGCTGGGACCTAATTACACTAAAGAACTTTTGCACGGTAAAAGGAACAGTCAGCAGGGTAAACAGACAACACACAGATTGGGAGAAAATTATTACAATCTATGCATCTGACAAAGGACTAATGTCCAGAATCTACAACAAACTTAGTAAGAAAAAAAAACAATCCCATCAAAAGTGGGCTAAGAACATGAATAGGCAATTCTCAAAAGAAGATATAGAAATGGCCAAAAGGCATATGAAAAAATGCTCAATATCATTAGTAATCAGGGAAATGCAAATCCGAACCACAATGTGATACCATCTTATTTCTGCAAGCATGGCCATACTCTAAAATATCAAAAAACGGTAGATACGGCATGGATACAATGAACATGGAACACTTCTACACCGCTGGTGGGAATGTTAACTAGTACAGCCATTATGGAAAACAGTGTGGAGATTACTCAAAGAACTAAAAGTTGAACTACCATTTGATCTGGCAATCCCACTACTGGGTATCTACCCAGAGGAAAAGAAGTTACTATTTGAAAAAAGATACTTGCACATGCCTGTTTATAGCAGTACAATTCCCAACTGCAAAATTGTGGAACTAACACAAATGTCCATCAATCAACAAGTGGGTAAAGAAATTGTGATGGATATGAAATACTACTCAGCCATAAAAAGGAATGAATTAACAGCATTTGCAGTGACCTGGATGAGTGAGTTTGGAGATTATTATTCTAAGTGAAATAACTTAGGAATGGAAAACCAAACGTCATATGTTCTCACTGATAAGTGTGAGTGAATCTATGAGGGCGCAAAATCATAAAAATGATACAACGGACTTTGGGGACTTGGGAGGAAGACTGGGAGGCGGTGCGGGACAAAAGACCACAAATAACAATGCAGTGTACTCTGCTTGGGTGATGGCTGCACCAAAATCTCACAAACCACCACTAAAGAACTTGCTCATGTAACCAAATACCACCTGTACCCCAAAAACTTATGGAAAATTTTAAAAAATAAAAACTGCGGTCTTACCCCACCCATGCTCGCACAAACCAAATAGGCAGCCTGACTTCTAACCTCACAAGGCTGTAACACGGTGTCCCAGCAACTCTGTAAGAGTGATACCCAGTAGGGAGCTGAGACTATCTTTCCTGACAGCTTGTCATGAGGCCTCCCCACAATATCAGTGGAAATCATATGATAAGCCTGGACTTCCCACTCACTCAGCAGCAAGGAAACATACTTCCCTTTCTGATGGGGAGGTGTCGGAGGAGGCGTAGCAGAGAATCAGGACTTTCACCAACACCCACCAGTAATAAGATCACCCTCACGAAGGTGTCACTGCAAACCACCTGGAGAGCTTGAACTCTCACTCCCATCCAGCAGTTACAAAAAGTCCCCTACCTTGGGTGTCAACAGAGGCCAGTTGGGTTAGAAATTTTACCTCCACCTGACAGTAACAAATTAGTGCCCTCCCCTTCCCCTGCTGGAGCAGTGTCAGAGAAGCTAGTCAAAACAAAGTTCAAGTAAGATTCAGAATCTTATGAAAATATCTAGGTTTCAAGCAATAATCTTCTCAATGAACCAAGAATATCTCAAAGTGACCATTCAATGGGAAAAGACATTCTCTTCAACAAATGGTGTTAGGAAAACTAGATATCCACATGCAAAAAAGAAAGAAGGAAGGAAGGAAGGAAAGAAGGAAAGAAGGGAGGGAGGGAGGCAGGGAGGGAAAGTTCAATCCTTACCTTACATCACATATAAAAAGTTAACCCAAATGGATCAAAGATCTAAATATAAGAGCTAAAACTATAAAACTCTTAGGAAAAAAACAGAAGAAGAAACTTTCATGTCATTGGATTTGGCGAAGTTTTCTTGAAATATGATACCAAGGCCGGGTGCAGTGGCTCATGCCTATAATCCCAGCACTTTGGGAGACCAAGGCAAGTGGATCATGAGGTCAAGAGATCGAGACCATCCTGGTCAACATGGTGAAACCCTGTCTCTACTAAAAATACAAAAATTACCTGGGCATGGTGGTGCACACCTGTAGTCCCAGCTACTCAGGAGGCTGAGACAGAAAAATTGCTTGAACCCAGGAGGCGGAGGTTGCAGTGAGCAAGATTGCGCCATCGTCCTCCAGCCTGAGTAACAAGAGCAAAAAACATCATCTCAAAAAAAAAAAAAGAGAAGAAAAAAGAAATATGATACCAAAACCACAAACAACAAAAGTAAAAGTAGATAAAGTGGACTACACCAAAATTTAAGATTTCTGAGTATCAAAGAACATAGGAGAACAAAAAGGTAACCTAAAAAATAAAATATTTGCAAATAATGTATCTGATAAAATGTTAATAGCCAGAATATATACAGAACTCTTACAATACAATAACAAAAAATTCAACCCAATTTTAAAATGACCACAGGGCTTGAATAGACATTTCTCCAAAGATGACATACAAAGAGCCAATAAGGCCATGACAAGATGCTCAACATCGCAAATTACTAGGTAAATGCAAATCAAAATCGCAAAGAGATACCACCCCACACCTATCAGATGGCCACTAACAAAAGAATGAAAAATAAGTGTTGGTAAGGATGTGGAAAAACTGCAACACTTGTGCATTGTTGGCAGGAATGTAAAATGGTGCAGCTGCTATGGAAAACAGTATAGCAGTTCCTCAAAAAATTATAAATAGAATGACCATATGACCTAGCAATTTTACCTCTGAGACTGGAGGAGATATTTGTGTACTCATGATCACAGCAGCATTGTTGACAACAGCCAAGAGGTGGACGCAATCAACAGATGAATGGATAAACAAAATGTGGTATGTACCTGCAATGGAAAATTATCCTTAAAAAGAATAGAAACTGAAGAAAGCTACAATGTGTCTGAACCTTGAGAACACTGTGCTAAGTGAACTAAGCCAGTCATAAAAAGACAAATACTGCATAATTTCTTTAACATGAAGTACCCAAAGTAGTTAAATTCATGGAAACAACAAGAATGGAGTTAGCCAGTTTGGAGAAGAGGGGGAAATAGGAAATTGTTATTTAATACAGTTTCAGTTTCGCAGGATAAACTCCGTTAAGGTTAGTTGCACAACAAAGTGACTATACTTAAAACTACTGAACTACACACTTAAAAATGGTTAAGATCATAAATCTTATGCTAAATTTTACCACAAATGAAAATTTAAAAACAATTCTAATTTATTGCTATAAACATTCATGTACAAATTTTTACATGACTCTAAATTAAGTGTTTTGCACCATTTTACGTTCCTACCAACAATAAGGGATCCAGTTTCTCTGCATCCTCTCTACCATTTTGGTGTTGACATGCTTTTTTAATCTTAAGTTCCAGAATACATAAGCAGAACGTGCAGGTTTGTGTGCCATGGTGGTTTACTGCACCTACCACCCCGTCACCTAGGTTTTAAGCTTAAATTGCATTAGCTATTTGTCTCAATGCTCTCCCCTCGCCCCCTCCCAACAGGCCCTGGCGTGTGTTGTTCCCCTACCGTTGGCCACTATTTTTTATATTAGCTATTCTGATGGGTGTGTAATGGTATCTCATTGTAGTTTTAATTTGAATGTCCCCAATGGCCAATGACGTTGAACAGGTTCCCACACACTTATTTACAAACTGCATATTCTCTTTGGTAAAATGTCTCTCTGTATCTTTCACCTATTTTCTAAATGGATTTCATTTTTATTATTTAGTTTACAAACTAAGTAAAATTTGGAAGACTTTCAGAAACAAAACTGTCTACCTATAAACAAACACAGGAGTACAAATAAAATTTTAAAAGGTAGACAACTTCTGATTAAACAAAAGAATAAAAAATAACACTTTGCAGTTTTGCAATAGTGACATATAACTAATACCTGTGATGATAAATATATTAATGACTCTCTGCCCCACTGAGTCAATTTGAAATAGACTCAGTATCCTCGCTGTCATCCATGATGTGACAACTTAGAGTTCAGAGGCTCTGCAGGAATCACTCAGGGGTTGATACCAGGGTCAGTCTCCACCATCTCAGAAACCAACCATGTTCCTTAGTCAGACATGAGGTTGAAACAAGCCTCTTTAACTCAACTGCAAGAGAAGGTCTGTTTCTTCTAACTCCCTACTGACTTTCTCACATTTACCAGCAGAACAATGGTAATTATAATGATAATAATAGCTACTAGCATTAGCACAGTTTTTATAGTTTACAAAAGGCTTTCAAAATTAACTTCATCTTCTGTTGTCTTACCTAATTGAGTAAAATCAAAATGTTATTGCAGTTAAAAAATTAACTGATGTTTTATACTTCTCAGGAATGTTGCATGTCTAGAAAATAATGATTAAAATCATACTTTATCCTGCTGAATCAATGAAATTTTTTGGAAACAACTTCAACACCCCAAGGGCAGCTTAGCAGTGCTTAAAGAAATCCAGAATTTTTCTTCATAAACGTACTGGATTTTAGTTTAGTTGACCTCCCCAGCTAGACCAAAGAGCTGAGATCAGACTAAAGACCAAAAACATCATTTTTTTCCCTAAGAGTAGTACCCCTCTGGTTTTTTTTATCAAAACATGTTCTTGAGTTATATCTTGAATGATTGTCTCACATTTCAGCTGAAAAACTGAATTCACCTTGCTTCACGTGTTGCTATGCTGAGGGCACCGAGGAGTCAACCACACTCTCACAATGGATTTACATCACTGGAATTTTTGTGTCCTATTCTGAAGTTTTCCACTAAACAGCTATTATCTGGGTCCTCCTTAGATTCAAATTATGTACTAGAACTCCCTCATCTTCATTCAACAACAAGCTTCCTCACTTTTAATTCCACTTTCTTGGTTTTCTGAAGCTTTTTTTCCCTCTCTAGTTTGTTTTACCATCATCTGCATTTAACTATCTCTGTATTCTTGAAAAGCATCTTTTTTAACTCTTTCTCATAAAGAGCCCCTGCTAGGGCAGTGCAGAAGGGAAATGTTGGGTTGTAGTCCCCACACAGAGTTCCCACTGGGGCACAGCCCAGTGGAACTGTGAGAAGAGGGCCTCCATCCTCCAGACCCCAGAATGTTAGATCCACTGATGGCTTGCACCACGTGCCTGGAAAAGCCGCAGACACTCAACATTAGCCCGCGAAAGCAGCCATGATGTCCATACCCTGCAAAGCCACAAGGGTAAAACTGCCCAAGGCCATGGGAACCCACCTCTCGCATCAGCATGATCAGAGACATGGAGTCAAAGAAGATCATTTTGGAACTTTAAGGTTTAATGACTGCCCTATTGAATTTCAGACTTGCATGAGTTCTGTGGTCCTCTCATATGGCCAGTTTCTCTCATTTGGAATGAGTGTATTTACCCAATGCTTGTACCCTCATTGTATCTAGGAAGTAACTAATTTGCTTTTAATTTTACAGGCTCATAAGTTGAAGGGACTTGCCTTGTCTCAGATGAGACTTTGGATTGTCAAGTTTTGAGTTAATGCTGACATGAATTAAGACTTTAGAGGACTGTTGGAAAGGCATGATTGGTTTTGAAACGTGAGGACATGAGATTTGGGAGGGGCCAGGGGTAAAATAATATTGTTTGGCTATGTCCTCACTCAAATCTCATCTTGAATTATAGCTCCCATAATTCCCACATGTCATGGGAGAGATCTAGTGAGAGGTAACTTAGTCACGGGGGTGGGTCTTTCCCCTGCTGTTCTTGTGATAGTGAATAAGTCTCACAAGATCTGATGGTTTTATAAAGGGGAGTTCCCCTACCCGTGCTCTCTTGCTTGTAGCCAGGTAAGACGTGACTTTGCTCCTCATTCACCTTAAGCCATGATTGTGAAGCTTCCCCAGCCATGTGTAACTGTGAGTCCATTAAATCTCTTTCCTTTATATATTACCCAGTCTTGGGTATGTCTTTATTAGCAACAAGATAACAGACTAATACACTCCTTTATTTAATGCCAAATAACAAACCAATGGTCAATTTAAGATTATCATGTAAACAATTAGAAACATGGAGATTCTTCAAAGTCATTATTTCTTTCTTTCTTTCTTTTTTTGAGATAGAGTCTTGCTTTTGTTGTCCAGGCTGGAGTGCAATGGCACAATCTTGGCTCACCACAACCTCCACCTCCCAGGTTCAAGTAATTCTCCTGCCTCAGCCTCCTGAGTAGCTGGGATTACAGACATGTGCGATCACGCCTGGCCAAATTTTGTATTTTTAGTGGAGACGGGGTTTCTCCATGTTGGTCAGGTTGGTCTTGAACCCTCGACCTCAGGTGATCCGCCCGCCTCAGCCTCCCTAAGTGCTGGGATTACAGGCATAAACCACCACACCCAGCCCATTATTTCTTATAATTTTAAGAAACGCAAAACATTTCCTTAGGGCTTTATCTATTGTGTACCAAGTACTGGAAATACAATGATTAACCAGGTGAGATCTCCACCCTTGAGAAGCTCACAGTTGAGAGACAAATATGTAAACTAACAATTGCAGTACAATGTGGTCATTGTCATGATAAAGCTGTGGACAAAATGCCTTGAAATCCTGAGTAGCAAACTGGATAATTTAAAATGTAACATGAGTGTGAGCTTAGATAAATATAAAGTAAGCAACAAGCTAAGGAGATTCATACACACATGGAGTAAACTTTTATTGAGCTACCATCAGATACATGACATTCTCCTAAGCACATGACACAATTAGAATAGACAGAAGATCCACTCACACTTGTATCTTATACTCTACTGGGAGAGATGGATAACTACCAAACACATTTTTTTTTTTTATTTTTTTTTTTTTATTTTTTTTTTTTTATTTTTTGAGAGCATGACGTCACCACATCGATCGGAAGGCAAACACATTTTTTAACAGTTTAAGTATTGCAATGAAAATCAAACTGAGTGAGGAGTGATTCGGGGGCTATTTTAAGCTGGCTAGTCAGTAAGAGTCTATTTAAAGCCAAAGAATGAGATTTCGGTACTCACATTTTGTTTCTTGACAGGTCCATCATTTCAATACTGCTTACTAGAGATGTCTCACAAAGACTAAAGAACGTTTATCAAATGACTTCATAACCTGATTAAAAGCATTTGCTACTAAAAACCAAGAGGGTGTCAAAAAAACACCTAGGAATTAATGCAAAGTGATGTGAGCTAAATCATAGAGATAAAAAGAAAAACCCATACTGGTAACTATGCCTAGTAATTCTCAGGAGAAAATGGAACAATTTTTTTTTCTTTTTCCAATTTTTTTGTTTTACTTTAAGTTCCAGGATGCATGTGCAGAATGTGCAGGTTTGTTACATAGATATACATGTACCATGGTTGTTTGCTGCATCTATCAACCCGTCGTCAAGATTTTAAGCCTCATATGCATTAGTTATTTGTCCTAATGCTGTCCCACCTCTTTCCTGCCACCCACTGACAGGCCCCAGTATGTATTATTCCCCTCTCTGTATCCATGTGTCAGGAGAACAAATACTTAATCCTTAACAAGAGAAAATGCAATCACTGATGCAAGTTTCTTGTGAATTCTTCCAGAGGTATCCTATGCATAATAGGATGCTTGTGAATATCTATTTTTTAGGGTGTGATCTGGTTTGTTTGCAGGGAAAACATATCCTAACTTGCTATGAAACTCTTCTGTATTAGTTTTTACTATTTAAAGCATTTTCAAAATTATTCTGTATCAGTACACAAAACTTTGTCTCTTTTTTAAAAGCTGCTTATTGACCTAGTATTTATTTAACCATTAATTTTGCAATATAAATGACAGACATTGAGGTTATGCGAGGCATTGGCCACCTGTTCACCAAACTCATTTCTTCTTCCAGGCCACACAGCAGGGCCTTATTTTCCAGCTTCCCTCACACTTTGGTGTGGTCTGGTGACCACGTCCTAGCCAATAAAATGGGAATAGAAATGATGAGTGCCATTTCCAAGCCTGACCCATGAACACCTGATCCTCCATGCTCTTACCCCTTTCAGCAATTTGACGCACATGAGCGAGATGACCTTAGCAAGCTCATGCTGAAAACGATGGAACCACAGAATACAAGGACCCTGAATTTCTGAATCAATATTTGAAGGAGAACCACCAAGCAATCTGGGACACTCATGCTGCACTTTACATAAGTGAGAAATCAACTTGAAATGTGTTTGAACTATTTGAGGATTTGTTAGTTACAGTAAATATTACATAAAGTGGTTTCCATTTCTACTACTGTAGAAACTGCAGAGTTGAATTTTACCTGAGCCCTGTGCTCCTGGAAAACAGGGGTGATAAAAGATATCTCCCCACTCTTTTTTGTTCTCTTCTAAAGGGAAGCACCCTTCCCCATGGGCCTTAGCTGGACACAAACACTCCAAATTTTCAACTTTTGCCTTACACAGGATTAGCTAAACTCTTTTTTTCCCTTTGAGCAATAGAAACATCTATCAGCTAAACTTCAGTTAAATTTCTCTCCTTCCCCTAGGTTCACCTTCAGCCTGAGTCAGCATAAACTCCTCCTTAACTGCCCCTTCCAATAGTAAGCTGTCCTGAGAGTTAATACACACGGTGAGCACATGGTTGGTGTTAAGCAAATGTTGGCTATTACTATGAATGGACTTAGCGGACTTCATCAGTCCACCAGCTCCCTGATGGGAGCCCAAGGCTTCCCTCAATTCTTTTTCTTTTCCCTACCCCTTACCTTCTCCAGAGGGCCCACACCACAATCCTTCCTAAGAACCTGGTTTGTGATCCCAAATAGCAAAGGAAGTAGAGAGAAGCAGAAAGAGGGGGCGAAAAAGACGGAGAAAAACTGACAATGAAAGGCAGCCCTCTGCTTCACTCAATCTGATGTTGGAGCAGAAGTGGAATGCATAAAAAGGAAAATAAAACTGCCACAAGCTTTAGAACACTTTCATGTAAATTAATGGGTTTAGCACAACCTAGAAAGACACGCCAAAATCAGAGGGAAACAGCTGGGAGCCCTGCTTGACGTCTTCAGCCAACTTTGGCTGTGAACAACTTTGTGCCTTATACAGTTCTCTACTGTCTCCCCTGAGCTTGGCATGGGGCCTGGCACATAGTAGGCACTCAATAAAACACTTGATGGATGAATGAAGGAAACATCACACAGATTCTCTGTTGAACGAATGGAGGTCAGAGATCATCTAGTTATAGACTTGGCCAATAATACCAGTCAAGAAGGCCTTTTAAGACTTTTTTTTCTTAGCTTCCCAGTCAAATCTCTACATAATTTTTGCAAGAGATTCAACAGGTAGAAAGGCAGAAGACCTTTTGATGAAGGCTTTGTAGTCCTCCATTTACTAGTCTGCTTTAGGGGGGTGATCTAGGCTTTTCTGGATAATTCCCACACATCATGGTTAAATTCCCAGGGAAGCAGTTTCCACCCAATTTTTATCTTTGTTCTCAGTTTTCCTTAAGTCGTTGTCTTTTCTTTTTCCATTGTAAATCAGAAAAATACCTGTGAGCCTGTGAAGCCACTTGGGTCCCTTAAAGGCAAGGAGAGGGCCAGGCGCAGTGGCTCAGGCCTGTAATCCCAGCACTTTGGGAGGCCAAGGTGTGTGGATGATGAGGCCAAGAAATCAAGACCATCCTGGTCAACATGGTGAAACCCTGTCTCT
>PVKP010009562.1:0-67812 GCA_004027715.1 Plecturocebus donacophilus
GCCTTAATTGTTATAGTTATTATTTTTGGTCAAGTTTCACTGAAATTTTTATTAAACAGCCTAAAAAACATGCCTCCCTGAAATATCCAGTATGACAGAGTAAGTAAAATCCCTCCTCCCCTGACAGCCTTAAAATATTTAATGGTGGCTTTTATTGCTCCTCTTCTCTCGTGCAGGGCAAATACACCATCCCACAAATAACTCAACCTCTAGAACTCCTTCCTAGCCTCAAAGCATGCTGTTATGTGAACTCAGGTTTGGCCACAGCTCTTTTAAATATGACCCTCAGTGGAACATGGCAGTCTGATTAATGTCAAGTAGAATGGGACCATAACAGAGTAAATATTTAGCATTAAAGGACTTAACAATCATTTTTTCAATTATTCACGAGGAATTCCAAAGAGCATATTCTAGTGTGAAATCTCACTGAGATGCAAACTTGGATCCTACATGCCTTTTTTTTAAGTGGGCAGAACACTCCTAGCTCATAGAGTCCAAAGTCCTCACTGCAGCCCAGGAGCCTTCATGGTCTGGCTCCTCACCATCCATCCTGTCCTCCTCTGGGCACACTCACCTTTCTTCACTGAGCCCCTGTCCCTGCAGTTTTTTTTTTCCATCTCTTTAATGACAGATGCACCTTTTTACTCTAAGACCTTTTCATAAGGTCATACATACTCTATCTACTTCTCCCTCATGCTATCTTCCACTTAGATGCCCTCAGGACACCCTGTCCACACCATAGCACTGTCCACTCTGCAATGAAAGGGCTACATAGCTTTTTGGTTGTTGTTTTCTTTCCTTCCTGTCATATGATAAGCTTAATGAGAGCAGAGCCTGTCTCTCTAGTCTGTATCTAATTCCTAGTGCCTAGCACAGTGCCCTGCAATAGTAAATGCTCAAAATACATTTAACATCTATTTTAGAGTGAAAAAAATAAGCAAGAGGACTAGGCCAAATCCTAAACTTTCAAATGTAATAGTATCCAAAAGGTAGGAGTGGTCGAAAACTGAATAAAGTGTTTCTCACACCTCATATTCTGACTCAAAACACTGACACAGACATGAACCAACTGGCAGGTGATGCCTGGCAAAGACAGCCCTGAAGGCATAAGGGATGCTTTGTTACACTGAGGCAACCCTGAAAACAAAGTCAAACTGTGGTCCACCAAGAAGCAGAATGTCTGTACTCGAAGAAGCCAAGTACATGTTCCCATCCCCAGTGTCTTTCTAAAAACAGGCTATTAGCCACTCATCTGAAAACCAGAAATCCCACAACATCAAGGTTCTTTTTAACCTAAAATCAAAACATACATTACCAAATGATCATAGCTTAAGACCCCACAGCTCCTGTTAAGTGTAAACGACTCCTGTGGTTTTAATACCAAGTATGACTTTGGAATATGATTGACATGCAGTAAATTTAAATTCTTTCCCTTCTAACTGACACTGGAACAATTACAGCTACCCAGATCAGTCACGAATCATGCCAGGTGTTGAGGGCGGGGAGGAGCTACTTGGTTTACTTAGAATATACTGAAATATACTGACATGCAGAAAACATACCAAAACCAAGCCTAAGCTCCAAGAGCCAAATTTCCACCATGAAGTGCCTGGAAGTATATCCTGAAATGTAATATATCTAACAAGTGATTCTATAATAGCAGTCTCATTTATTCTTCTCCTTGAAAAAACAAAATCCAATTCTGAAGGACAGAGAAGAAAACACACACTGTGCCAGTATTTTAAGTGAAGGCAAAACAAAGCTGCCATGTCAATTACTGGCTATTGTGGGTATGAACTCACACTTTGGACTCACTTTAGGATATCTTCTCTACAATTGAGCACTTAGATCCAAGAGCTGAAACCCACCTTTTTTTTTTTGAGACAAGGACTCGCTCTGTCACCCAGGCTGGAGTGCGGTGTCATGATTTCAGCTCACTGCAACCTCTGCCTTCCAGGTTCAAGCAAGTCTCCCACCTCAGCCTCCCAAGTAGCTGGGATTACAGGCATGCACTAGCATGCACCACCACGCCTGGCTAATTTTTGTATTTGTAGTAGAGGTAGGGTTTCACCATGTTGCCCAGGCTGGTCTTGAACTCCTGACCTCAAGTGATCCTCTTGCCTTAGCCTCTCAAAGTGGGAAACCTACCATTTATAAACATCCCTCAACTGTTCCTTTCTGTTCTAGTTCTTGCCATGTAGGCCTTTTCTTCAGTTGTACAAATATAATTTCCTGAAAGTAATACTGAGTACTTAATTATGCATGTTTCATTTTAAAGAGATTTATATTTTTTAATCAGGAAAAATAATATGTTCACTGTAGAAACTGTAAAACTAGAGAAAATAAAAAATATAAAAATATACACTTCTCAGCCAGGCGCGGTGGCTCACGCCTGTAATTCCAGCACTTTGGGGGGCTGAGGTGGGCGGATCATGAGGTCAAGAAATGGAGACTATCCTGGCCAACATGGTGAAACCCATCTCTACTAAAAATACGAAAAAATTAGCCAGGCGTGGTGGCACACGCCTGCGGTCCCAGCTACTTGGGAGTCTGGGGCGGAAGAATCGCTTGAACCCAGGAGGCGGAGGTGGCAGTGAGCGGAGATTGCGCCACCACACTCCAGCCTGGTGACAGAGCAAGACTCCATCTAAAAAAATAAAAAATAAAAATAAAAATAAATACACTTCTCATTCTATCGCTGAGGTGTCATTTACCCTACTCTGGACCTGCTGCAGGACAGCTGCTCTCTGTTCTAGGAAAGAAACTGATAACCAACAACATTAGTAATGAATTTCAATCTTTATAAATGTGACAATATGCAAGTACAGGACAGGATGCTATGAAAACTACGATGGGACCCCTTACTGTAGCTAAGATTTTGGTACCCATGCTTTCTATATTTTTTGAGAGCAACTATTAAATATACATACATTTTTTTACCCACCGGGGATTAGATAATGCATACCATATTAGGATAGAAATTTCATTTGTCATTTCCAAAACTAACTTCCACAAACAAAGGAATTACTCATCTCAGAATTTTCCTAAGAAATCTCACGAAACAATGTTGGACAAAACAGCCATTAAGGAGTTACAATTGGCCACAGATAAAAATAAGGAATTGTGTTTTCCAGATCTCTCTGAAGCAGTCAAATAACCTCTGGCCTAAAAGGAGCCATTGTTGAGAGCTAGATGAGGTCATTACACCATCTTAGAGGTACAGTCAACAGTACATAAGAACATTTAAACTGAGTGCCCATCTTGGAAAAAAATAGAAAAACAAAATAAACCAAAAAAAGTATGTAAGAACACATTCCAGATTCTTCTTCTTTCTTCTAGAGTCTTGCAAATTTGTTAAATGGCTCATCCATCATTATGTCGTAAGAGTCTTGTGTTTGCAGATAAGACCCCATAATAATGCCATTTGGGGACCTCCCGCCTGACCAGCCCTGCAAGATCTAGATGAGATTGGCTAGAGACTCCCAAACTCCATGTCCAGTGGAGACACAAACCTCTCACTAAGACATCTACAACTGTCTAGGTGGGAATGTGTTTTCTGTTCACCTCTGCCTGCAATATTTTATTTCCATAGTGGCTATTTCCACATTAATCTAGACCAAAATAAATAAATAAATAAAACCTCCATGCCTTCTTTAGTCTTCACAAAATAATTCACTCAAAATCAATTTGTGAATTATTAAAGATTGGTAAGTCACAGAAACCAGATAGCAAAAAACACATAGTAAACTAAATAGATATCTCATGTTAGACATTATAGTTCCTAATATCTCTAAGGCTTTCTTACTGGCTTTTAGGACACATAACATCCAGTCTTCTGCCATCTTTCCAGAGTTTCTCTCTCCTTCCTCTCTTGTCTCTTCTATTTTCTTTTCTACCTCTGCATAAGGTTGAACAAATTTCTTTTACTTTCTTGTGTACAAAAGATTAAGCATCCATTTTTTGACTTAGGTTACCAGATACTAATTTTTCAGTGTTTCACAATCTACTCCAAATGTCTCATCATATATTTTCCCACACAAAGGCAATTCTCCCGCTAAGGGAAAGTCTGGCAAAAGTGGTTACAATTATAACATTTCTTCCATTTTATACTGAACTTGTCAAGACCAAAGCCCATCATGAAGCAGCCTTGTTGCTCCAAGACCATCCACTGGTAGACACCTGCAATCTGGCTACACGGCCTGCTCCTTCAGCACTCAACTTTATCCTTGGGCTTTCAGGTCTACAAGGGCCCCAGCGATCACCTAATACAACCTACTCATTTTACAGCGATGCAGGGAGCTGACAGTCCCAAAGCCACAGTGCAGGTTAACGGCAAGCCAGAACTCTGCAGGTCCTCATCTCTACCAAGACTCACACATACTGTGCTTGCAAAGTCACAGCATTAATACAAATGATTCAAAAACAGTGCAAAGCACAAACTGTGCCAGTTTGTTTTTGAAAGCATTTAAGTATGGCTTCTACTTCCTTTTTAAAGAAGGCAAAGTCTTCTAACTCACAGTAAATGATAACAATCAAACGCCTGGGAGTATCAGTATCCAGGTTATACAATATCCTTACATTTACAGTAAGGTGTAAAAGGTATAGGTGACTGAGACCCATTTCTTTCCTCAGAGCAGGATTCCAGAGGAGAAAGGCATGTAGAGAATATGAGGGTGCTGAAAGAATGAAAAAGAATTAGAAGGGTTGTGAAAGAGGAACAGGGCATAGCCAGTCCTGCTGGTTTTCATCCAGATATCCAACAAACAAATTAAACTTCAATAATAATTCTCAGCTCACTGCCTGATCTTCTCAAAGGCTTTCTAACAATCTTGATAATGAATGTGCACTCTATTACGGTTTCAAATTCTGGTCTTTTCTTTTTCGTGGAAATCTATGTTCATAATTTGTTAGTAGAGAAAACAATAGAAATAAGGGTAAAGTGATACCTTTCTAAACCTGTGCTTGAAAGAACACACTCCCAGACTAATGCTCGGCTAGCCATGGCTTAGCCTTCTTCATCAGTTCTGATATGTCAGGATACATTTCCCATCTCAGTTTTCAGCGAAGAATGACTTCACCCAAAATGTGCCTGAAAGCCCAAGCTCTGTCTGGTACCCTGGCAGACAGGCAATGCCAGGAGCAAGCAATGCAGATGCAGTCTTTGCCACTCCCTGCTCAACAGATCCACCAGACCAGAGAGGAAGCTGGTTTCACATGCTACATTGAGACAGTGAGGCAAACAGCGGGACACACACCCACTGGACAGGGACCACCAAAGGCTTTGGAAAGGTGGAAACAGAACTTGGTTGCTTTTCCTTTGAATGGAATATTACAAAATAACTTATAGAAGGCTCTAGGCAGTGAACTCCTTTGATCAATTATGCCACAGCTCTTAACAACAAATGACAAACCTGCAGCCCTTGGGTTTCATGCCCTGGCTGCCTCAGCTCAGTTTATGGGAGCCTTTGGTTTTCTGCATGGAAACACAATGATACTTTAGTTCAGGAACTCTCCTGTTACTCTTAATGGGGATGGAGTATGGAGCGTGTAGCCAGGAGAAAAGTCAGCAAAAATTTTATCCACTCTTTTGAAACCTGCCAACTTCTGTTTCTGTTGATGGACGTTATACATATCAAGTCAGTGATGTAAACCGTAACAGCAAACAAGGCCTGGGTACCACTGAGCTCTTCCTGTATTCTAGGACTTCACGTTATGTAAGATTCCTCCCAGAAACACAAAGCCTGCACCACATTTTTCAGAGAATCTTTAAATCATCTAATTAAATAATATAAAAACAGAATCACAGTATGGCAGCTTTCTGATTAGCTGTCATATGGCTGTTAACTAAGGAACCCCAAAGGAAATTGCACCTTTATTTTAGATGAAAATTTTTATTTTCTTCAGACATATGCACACGTGCACGCACGCGCATGCACACACATACACACGTCTACAGATTTCAGAACTCATTGAATTGGTACTACCATTTTCAAAATGAATGAGACTTTGCAAATATTTAACCCACTACACCTAAGCATTACTGAGATTTTCTTTTTCTTCCCTCCTATGATAATTTGTTTCAATCGAGAGATTTAAATTTCCCATGAAATAGTTTAGAGACCCTTCACACCCCGGCTCAGAAGGCAACTCCTATAAAGATAGATCCTTTGCTATGGATGCCTTTTTGATCATGAGTAATTCCACATTGTTACTTTGTTTCTTTAACCATCTCTTAAAGCTTTAGTGAGGAGCAAATACAACTTAGCTGAACACAGTTCCATCAAAGAATCTGGGCTGAGTTTCTAACTCTATTCACAATGGAAAAGGTCTTGATTTGGAGATTAGAATGTGATTAAACAAGAAAGGTAGTGCATCACCAAGCTAGGGGTCCTGGCTGGCAGTCCTCAGATGGGCTTCAAAGGATCTGTGAATCCCTTCAAATTGCACGCAAAACCATGTTATGTATTCTGCAAATTTTTGTGAAAAAAAGAGCCTGTAGCTTTCAATAAAAGGGTTGGTGATTCAATGAGATTTAGGAATCTTGAGGCACATAGGCCGGTAACTGCTTTGTAAATAAATGAATAAATGCACACAGGGAGAACAGCTTCAGCCCACTGCCACAGCTGACCTTCCAGATCAAACTCTTCTTTAGAGGTGATTTCAAGAAGACAGTGAAAGACTGGCACCGCCATTATCACACATCTAAGAGTCAGGCTGACCATGTCACAGTCCTGCCTCCCGCCTCTTAGCCAAACATTACTTTACTCTTTGACATTCTTAACACAAACAGCCCAAATATATAGGTAACATCACAGCTCTTTTCCCTAATTTTGAAAATCAATTCAAGTATCAGAGATCTATAGCCTCAATGCCAAGAGATATAAATGTCTCCAGACAAAATGCCAAGGCTACAGGCTCTGAGGATGATGAAAGGGCATATAGGAACAGAAATGGACCCCCCAAAAAGTACATTGGGTACAGAGAGGAGTGGGTAGAAAAAAGAACCTAGATCTGCCATAGAAGCTTTCAATCTTCTCCACATTGCATCTTCCTACGAGCCTACACACATGGGCTGCCCATAGTATCCACCCACAGGGCTGTATATGAACAAGAGGTGGACTGGGCAGGTGGGGCAAGAGAAAAGACTCCATCACAAAAGCTGACACTGATTAATAAGGAAGAAACTGGAAACAGAAGTAGGAAGAAAAAAGCTCCTGTGTACTCTGAATAATAAGACAAAGATAATACCGCATACAAGGATATTTATAAGGCAAGGAGATAATCCTGGTATCAAAGAGAGTATGATTTTGACAATCAGAACAATCTGGGTTTGAGTCTTGGTCACACCGTCTAAAATTGTGAGCTTAGGTAAGTTATTTAACTCTTCAGAGCCACCAGTACCTCCTCAGTGAAATGAGAATAAAAAGAGGACAGATCTCATTGGATTGCTGATTATCTTGAAAAAAAGCAAAAAATGTGTTTAAAGAATAACATGACTGCTTAACACTTAATATGCTATAACTATTATTATTCTCATCAACCACTGTCTTCATTGGATTAGTCAAGGAAGTTAGTCAGGAAAGAGAGGCTGAGTTTGCTCCAGATTTGAAGAAATGTTTGCAGTACAGCTGTAAACCCACAATGAAAATTCCCTCCATGACCAATCCAACTCCACCCAGTTGGTGAAGACCCTGAATGAAGCCTGTGTTTCTTTCCATAAACTCATGACTGGGGAACATGTGATGATTACTCTTCTGGCTCACAGGAAGGGAAAAATGGAAGTTAATGTCTCAGCAAGATAGCAAGAAATTGTCTTTAGACTCCACGTGCAAGTTTTGAGCAACAGGAAATGTATCTATGTTATTACTTCAGAGTAAATGCTGCCATGCACACATTTCCCATGATGATGGCAGTGAGCCTAGGGAAGGAAAGACACTTTGGAAATGACACTTTTATTTATTTATATACTTCAGCAAGCTGCTTTCAGTAATTATTCTCTGTTCTGGGCTTTTAGTTGTTATTGTTGCAAAATTTACTCTCTTCCATCCAAAACTTAATGTCCCTCATGTTTAAATTATGGCTTTTTCTGTATGCTTAATTCAAAGAGAAAAGAAAAGTATGCTGTTGCTGTTGATCCACCTCACCCCACCAAGTGACATGACGACTTCAGCATTTGAAGATCATGGTGCACCATCCAATTCCTACACAAAGCTTTGGGGGCCATCAAATGGAAAACACAACTATCCCAAGCACAAGGCACAGCACTGAAGTCAAAGCACAGACGCATACTGCCTCAATGAGCTCAAAGTCCCAGCAGCATTGAGTAGGATGAAAAATGGCAAAGAGTTTCCAAATCTATCTTATGGATTTATGAAAACTCTTCTCGGCCAGCCCCTCTTGTACCAACCAACATGGTTCAGTCTATCCAAGGGATGCGAGCTATCTATCCAAGGGATGCGAGCTAGAGAAGAAATTAAAGATTTCCCTGCAAGACAATGATCTGTTATAACAACAACATTATTAATCTTACAAATAAATCAACTAATTAAAAGAAAAAATTTCCCATTTGCTTTCATTATCATAACCATAATAACAACAACAACAAGATAAGATTGATTGATCACTCATTATGTTCAAGGTCCTATGCTAGGTGTTTTAATATACATAGGTATTCTAAAAGACAAGTATTCTTGTTGTCATTTGACAGAGGAGAAAACAGACTCAGAGAGTTTAAGAAAAGTGCCTAATGTCATAGCGATAATAAATAGCAGAGCAAATACCTGTACACAATTTGATACGACTCCAAAGCTTATACTATTTCCGTGTTACCTGACAATTCTATTTTCTCCAGCAGCATGTGAAGAACTGTCCCTTATAAAAAAAAAAAAGCTCATCTTTCCGGCTTAAAAAAAAAGAAGGAAGAAAACTGTTTGAAGTGGTATTTGTACAATATTTTTTTAAATGTAATAGCCAGACAGTAATAGCACTAGCAATCCAGGATGTATTTTATAGGGCTATTAATATATGCCTCGAGTGGTCAAAGGCTTTGCCACTCACTTGAGGCAAATAGTAATGGCCAATAAAACTTGCCTTGTCATGTCTTAATACCACATTGTATCATCACACTATAATGAAATGCTCTTAAACTTCAGTGTTATCAGAAAGGAAGAAAAAGTGGTAGTTAAATGAGCTAGCAAAGTGAGGAGGAAGTGTGGAAAAGTGGAAAGAGCTCTGCGCTGAGACCTTAGCCTAACTCTCCCATGCACCTGTGGGACCTATAGCCCATCTCACATCTCAGGATGTCACCATCACCATCTGTAATCTGAGGTTCATTATGACAAGGCAAGACTTCCTCCAGCTCCAACAGTCTGTGGTTCTTCAGTGAATTCACATTCATTTAATAGCTCACAGAGTATCAACTAGGGGCACACCTGTGCTAGAAGCTCAGGACAGCAGTAACCAAGGCAGAAGTCTGTCTCTGATGCTGGCCGTTAGAGGTGAGTGGATGGCTCTGAGTTGAGATATCGCCTTGCTTTATAACTTTCTCTTCTTATAGGTTGTGAATATTTCCACACAAATGTGACAAAATCTTGATAAAGGTTGTATTTGAGTGATGGGGGAATATTTGCACTATTCTCTCCACTTCTGCAATGTTTGGAATTTTTAATCATAAGAATTTAAGGGCAATAGATGAGAAAAGCTTCAGAGAGACTACTGTTTCCGATAATGACCCACTAGATATGCCAGATACAGCTTCTGATATGGTTTGGCTGTGTCCCCACCCAAATCTCATCTTGAATTCACACATGTTGTAGGAGGGACCCAGTGGGAAATAATTGAATGATAGTGAGTAAGTCTCATGAGATCTGATGGTTTTAAATAAGGGAGTTTCCCTGCACAAGCTCTCTTCTCTTATCTTCCGCCAGGTGAGGCATGCCTTTCACCTTCCACCATGGTTGTGAGGCCTCCCAGCCACATGGAACTGTAAGTCCAATAAAACTTTTTCTTCTATAAATTGCCCAGTCTCGGGTATGTCTTTATCAGCAGTGCAAAAACAAACTACTACACCTTCCCATTGAAGACAAACAGAAGAGAAGAAAAGCATTTCTTAAATGCTTTCAAACATCTGAAAGCTAAAAAAATAACAGCATGGGCCAGGATCAGGGGAAAGAAGAAGTCTAGACAAAAGAGGCTAGCATTCTGGACTGTGTTTCCCTTATCGATGTATTGAGGAGCCAAGGAAATAAAGATTTATGTTTAAGGCCTGCTGAGGATGGGGGAACTGACCAGGCATATCGTTTGTTTTGGGCTGGGCTCCTCAAAGAGATGTATCCTAACAGGAAGGGAGAGTAGAGAGCTAAGAGGCCCTTGCAGAGGACAATGGATCATCTTCAAGCCATCTCAATATCTGAAAGTAAAATCAGATGCTTCCAGAATACTAATACCCCAAGTGCTTGCAGAAGCAAATTTAAATCCTTTCTGGGTTTGAGAAACCTCAATATTGACCTCAAATTATATCTATAAAAAACTGTACGAATATACTGTCTCACACACAATTAAAAATAACCAAGCACATAAGGAGATAAGAAGATATAAACAAAACCAGCAGAAATAACAGAAATAGAAACCCACCCACAAGCCTCCAGATACTAGAATTATCTGAAACAGACTTTTTGTAAAAAGTCTTCCTATATATAGAAAGATAAAATTATAATGTTGAGAATTTCAACATACAATGGTATAGCAGGCTAAAAGGTGGCCCCCAAAAAGATATGTCCATATTTTAATCTCTGAGACCTGTGAATATTACCTTATGTAGCAATGGAGCAAACAATTTAGTATATGGAGAAAGACGTGACTGAATTAAGGGTGGTGAGAGGAGGACTTACCTTGGATTATCAAGATGAACACTGAATGCAATCACATGTATTCTTACAAGAGATTGGCAGAACAAATTTTAAGACAGACACAAAGAGGAGAAGCAATGTGAAAATGGAGAGGCAGAGAGGTAGCTACAAGCAAAGGAAGGTCAACAGCCACTAGAAACTAAAAGAAGGAAGGGGTGGATTCTTCCCTAGAGCCTTTGGAGGGAGGGTGGCTGCTGACACCTTGACCTCCAGCCTCCTGAACAGGGAGAGAATACATTTCTGTGGTCTAGGCTACCCAATCTCTAGGAATTTGCTATGCCATCCTATGAAACTAATAAAAAGACAACAGAGAGAGTCAGAAACAGAGTCAAATGAAAACTTTAGGACTAAAAATACATTAACTAAAATTAATAAACTTGATAAACGAAAAGCAGACACAGCTGAAGCAGGAATTAGAAGCCAAAAGAAAATAACTAGAATAAAGTAGAGAAAGACAAAAAAGATGGAAAATACAGGATAAGACACACAACACAGTGAGGAGGTATAACACATATGTAATTATAGCCATGGAAAAGAAGTCAGTGAATGGGGAAAAGCAATATTTGACAAGATGAATGATGCTTAAGAACTTTCCAAAACTGAAGAAAGATATCAGGCCTTAGAAGGAGCCAAGACAAAGAACCCTAGAAACCCCAAGCAGGATTTATAAAAAGAATACTTCACCTTGGCAAATTACAATAAAACTGCTAAAACCACGAAGATAAAAAAAGAACAACTAAAATCAGCCTAAGGGAGAAAAAGAAACAAAAATTGGATTTTTAGCTAACTTATCAACAGAAATAAAGGAAGCCAGAAGTAAATAAAATATCTTTTAAGTATTGAAAGAACATAACTGACAGCCTAGAATTTTATGCCCAGAGGAAATATCCCTAAGAGTAATAGTAAAACAAAGCACTTCAGACAAAAACTAAAAGAATTTGTTACCAACAGAGCTACAACAAAGGAAATACTAAAGGATGTTCTTCAGGAAAAAAGAGAGTGCCCCCAGATGAACGATAAATAATACAAGAAAATAAAACGAAGAACAAAGGAAAGAATAAATACATGAGTAATCAAATGAATTAGGATTGAATAAAGCAATAATAATAATGTTTTGGGCATGTGAAAGGTATAAAAGTAAAATACGTAACACTGACACAGAAGTCAAGAGAGTGATAAATGCCATTAAAGTAGTCTAAGACCTGAGTCAAGATGCATACTATAATCCCTAATGGGAGCACCAAAATAATCATAAAAGAATATAAAACCTCAAAGGTAATAGAGATTAAAAAGTGGAGTGGTTAAAAGCAACAACAACAAGTCCTCAATTCAAAAGAAGGGAGAAAAAGAGGAGAAACTGGAACCAGGAACAAGCAGGACTTAAAAAAAAGATAGCAAATTAATAAGAGTAAATTTCAGCCCACCCGTGTATTATTACATTAAAATTAGGAAAACTCAATGCTGCAATTAAAAGACAAATTCTGTGCAACTCAACCATATGATATTTACAAGAGACACATCTAAAAATAATGCTATAGAAATGCCGGAGCTAAAAGTATTAAAATAGGTGTACACACACACACACACACACACACATTAGGCAAATACTAATCAAAAGAAAGCTGGCGTGGTTTTATTAATATCAGATAAGGTAGATTATAAGGCAGAAAGTCTTACTAGGTATATGGAAGATCCTTTGTAATTGAGAAAAAGAGAAGTCTACAGTCATATTATGGAATTTTAACATAAGTCTCTCAGAAACGTATAAAACAAAAAGATAAAAGAAATCAGTGAGGATGCAGAAAATCTGAAGAACATAAACAGCAAAGTTGACCAAATAAACCTATAGAACATTGCACTGGACAGAGGATATACCTTATTTTCAAGCACATAGCACACATGTATAAAAATATGCCAGATGTTATGATATCAAACACATCTCAACACATTTCAAGCACTGAAATCATTCAAAGTGTGTTCTTTGCTCACAATACAATGAAGCCAAAAATCAATAATGAAAAGATGGCTAGAAAATCCCTGGTAGAAATTAGAAAATGCTCTTAACTCAATGATAATAAAATAATTTCATCTAAAACAGCAAAAGCAGTACTTAAACAGAAAGCTATCGTTCAAATACATCAGAACAAAATCTGAGAATCTGCTAACCACTTCAAGAAATCATTTTTAAAAATCAGTAAATTTCAACAAAAGAAAGTAGAATAAAGAAAATGGATAAAGAGCAGAAGTGAGTGAAGTGAAAACAAACATACAATATGGAAGATCAACATGAGGAATTGTTGAAAACACTCTTACCACACAATCTAGCGATTATTCTCCTTGGTATTTACCCAAAGGAGTTGAAATCTTATGTACACGCCAAAACCTGCATATAGGTGTTTATTCTGTGTTTATGAATACAGAAGCTGTATTCAAAACTGCCAAAACTTGGAGCAACCAAGCTGGCCTTCAGTAGGGAAATGGAAAAGCAAATTCTGGTACACCCAGAAAATGAAATATTATTCAGTGCTAAAAAAGAAATGAGCTATCAAGCTGTGAAAAGACATGGAGGAAACTTAAATGCATAATAGTAAGTGAAAGAAGCCATTCTGAAAAAAGCTACATACCATATGATTCCAACTATGTGACATTCTAGAAAAGGCAAAACTATAGAGACAGAAAAAAGATTAGTGGTTTCCAGGGGTTAGGGTAGAAGGGAGGGATGGATAGGCAGGCACAGAGGGTTTTTAGGACAGTACCACACATTCTGCATGACACAATAGTAGATATATTTGTCCAAACTCACAGCATGTATAACACCAAGAGTGAATCCTAATATAAACTATGAACTTTGGGTGATAATGATGTGTCAATTTAGGTTTGTCAACTGTAACAAATATCCCACACCGATGGGGTATCTTGGTTACGGGGAAGGCTAGGCATGGATGGGGCAAGGATTATATTAGTTATCTCTGTACTTACTGCTCAATTTTGTTGTGAATCTAAAGCTGCCATAAAAGAATTGTCCATTAAAAATTTTTAATGCATAATTTCAAAACTTCCCACAAAGAAAAAAAAAAAACAGATTCTGACAACTTCACCAGGTAAATTTACCAGAAATTTAAAGAAGAAACAATACTGATCATACTCAAATACCCCCAAAACAATAAGAGAATACATTTCCTAACTAACTTTAAGCATGACTTTGATAACCAAAACCTGACATGGACTTTGTGAGAAAGGAAAATTTCAGGTCTATCTCATTCAGGAACACAGAGGCAAAAAGCTTAAACAAAATATTAACAAACCAAATACAACATCATATAAAAATGTTCATCCGTCTTGACCCAATTGGGTTGCTTCCAGAAATGCATGGTTGTTCAACATTTAAAGAATATTCATTACATTAACAGAATTAAGGAGAAAATACATATAATAATTTTAATAGATGTAAGATTAGCTTTGATAAAATTTAACATCCATTAATGAATAAAACCTCTTAGCAAAGGAAGAACAGAAGGGAAATTACTTTAAAACGTATCTTTAAAAACACTATTGCAAACCTAACACATTGATAAAATGTTGAAAATATTCTCTTTGATATCAACATTGCATTAATTTTTGTGGAGAGTATAATCAGGTAAAAAGAAAGATATGAAAGATAAAACAATTAGAAAAGAAGAAGCAAAAGTGCCATTTTTAGCAAATAATATGATTGTGGATGTAGATATCCAAAGAATCTACAGATAAGTCAGTGTAGCAAGATTGCTAGATATAATTTTCAACAAATAAAAACTAACTACATGTTAATAAACCAGCTATGATCAAAATTCAGTTTAATTTTATTTCCATTATATCATAAATACTTAACAATACCTCAAAATAAGTACCTAAGAATATTTCTTTGAAAAATATGAAAAATCTCTACGTATAGAGTATTATTGCAAGAATTGAAATGCAATAGTACTTGGAGGTATATAACATATTCCTAGGTGGAAAGACTCAATTTATAAAAATGTTAGTTCGTCTTAAACAGATCTATGTAGTTAATGGAGTCTTTAAAAAAGAAAAAAAAACTTAATAAAGTATCATTTCTTTACAATAAAATATATACATTTTTAGGATGTGGTTTGGTGAGCTCCGTAATCATCACCCCAGTTGGTACGCACATGCCCCTGTAAGGCTCTTCCCCCTAATCTCCCCACTTCACCCCTGACTCCAGTCAACCACTGATTGATTTTTATCACTGTAAAGTTGGGGCTGTTATAAACTCATATAGATAGAATCATGTATTATGTATTCTTTCAGGTCTAGCTTCTTTTGCGTAATGTAATGTTATTGAGATTCATCTATATTGCTGCATACATCAACAGCTCATTCCTTCTCATTGCTTAGTCATTTTACATTTTATAAACATATTGTTCATTTCCAGTTTGGAGCAATTATGAATAAGGGGGCTGTGAATATATGCGTGTACCACTCCTTTGCGGACATATATCTTCATCTCACTTGAATAAACACCTAGAAGTGGAATTTTTAAGGATTCAAAGTAGTCTTAAATAAAAATTCAATAAACGAAATCCACAGTTTTTGTGGAACTTTATGAGCTAATTCTAAAATTCAAAGGAAGTATAAAGGGCCAGGATCGCCTCAAAGGGGAACAGCAAGGTGGGAGGCCTGGCTCTGTCAGAAATAAACACTTATTATAAAACTTACTGTAAAAACTACAGTGTGGCATTGGTATTAGAATGATCAAATAGATCAATGGATCAATAGAATTTAGCAAAATATCCAGAAAAAGACTCAAACATATGAACATTTGGGTGTCTCTGCCAAGCAGTAGCGAAAGCACAATCTTTTTAATGAAAGATGTCAGGAAAACTGGATACCATATTGGGGGAAAAATGATGCGTATTTTACATCATACAGAAAAATAAAATCAAAATAGATTTTAGATCTAAATTTGAAAGGAAAAATTTAGCTTCTAGACATTAATATGCTAAAATATTTCCATAAAATCAAACTGGGGAAAGACTTCTTAAGGAGGAATTTTAACAATCATTAATTGTGAAATAAAGGATTAGGAAAATGGGCTGTAGTATAATTGCTTTGTTCATCAAAGACACCAGTAAATGAATAAAAAGCAAGCTAAGATGTGAAAGATCTCTGCAACACAAATGATTGGAAAATATATATTAATGTATAAAATATATAAAACACTCCTACCCATCAAAAAAGTAAAAGACAAATACCCCAATTTTTTTAAATGGGGAAAAGACTAGTACAGGCCGTTCACACAAGAAGATATTCAAATAGCCAATAAATATCTTAAAGGTGTCCAATTTCATTCTTAATCAAGGAAATACAAATTAAAACCACAAAGATACCACTACATACCTACCAGAATGGCAAAAGTTTAAACCAACTGTAGGCCAGAAGCAAAAGGAACTCCTGCACATTTCTGGTAGAAGAGTAATTTAATACACTAACTTTGGAAAACAGGTTGGTATTATCTACCATCAGGAGAAAATGTGAAAGATTTTTTAATAGGAAAGAAAAAAAAAGCAGACTGAGTGTCCAGTCTAATGCACCCTACTGCGTTATCCTGCCTTTCTATGTCTTTCAGCTATTCCACAACTACTTAAGTTGCAAAAACCTGATAATGATACAGATTCTTCCTGTCCAAAGAAATGCAAGTGAATCATATATGCTGGAAATGCGACAAATTATTGCTTTGTGGAAATACCCATTTCACTTTTTATTAATAAATTCATTTCCTCATCTCTTATTGCCTACATATACATAGATCTTTCCATTCTCTTTTGAATCAGCTTTTAACATCTACTGGTACCTTCATTAACTAATGAGTTAAATAAAACCTTTGACATATGTTCATTTTGTATTTGTATGAAAGCAATTATTTTGCTTTTTGTGAAAAAACAACAACAAAACTTTTTTATAAAACTAAGGTCAAAGATAATATGCATCTTATGTCTCAACAATTCCACTTCTAAGAACACAATCAACAGAAATGCATGCACGTGTGGCCAAGAGACAGGTACAAGAATGTTCATAATATCATTATTTACAGCTAAAAACTGGAAACACCTCAAATATTCATCAATGATCAAGTGGACAGATAAACTGTGGAATATTCCTATAATGAAATATAACAAGTAAGATGAATGCACTACAGCTGTACACCACAACATGGATAAACTTCATAAACATAACACTGAAAAAAAGAAGCTAAATTAGTCCATTCTCATGCTGCTAATAAAGACATACCCAAGACTGGGTAATTTATAAAGGAAAGAGGTTTAATTGACAATATAGCTTGGGAGGACTCAGGAAATTTACAATCATGGCAGAAGGGGAAGCAAACACATCCTTCTTCACATGGCAGCAGCAAACAGAAGTGCAGAGCAAAGTTGGGGGAAAATCCCTTATAACACCATCAGATCTCATGAGAACTCACTCAGTATCACAAGAACAGCATGGAGGTAAGCACCCCCATGATTCAATCACCTCTCACCAGGTCCCTCCCACGACACATGAGGATTATGGGAACTGCAATTTCAGATGAGATTTGAGTGAGGACACAGCCAAACCACGTCAGAAGCCACACACAAAACAATGCTATATGACTTCATCTACATGAAATTCAAAAGAGACAAAACTAAACAAGAGTGTTTAAAGTGAACGCTTAAGCAACAAAACTTCTAGTAAGAACTTCGTTGATTTTCTTTGGAAAGCGAAGACAGCGGTCCCCTTTGGAGAAGTGAGAGAAGGTAATTGTTGGAAATGAGGAGGAAGACTGTTTCCGGGACATCTACACCATTCTGTCTTCACCTTGTTAATGGCAGCAATCATCAATATATTCATTTCACAATAAATCATTGGGCTAATTAATTGTTTGATGCACTTTCCTTCATTGCTAATTTATTTATAAAATAAGCATATTATATAAATAGAATTTATAAATATACATTATATTTAAAAATAAAGAAAATGTCTTAAAAGGGAGGGGGGCTTTACAGAGTGAAGAACTGAAAAGCCAAATAGAGACAAAGCTTTAGTATTCACTATATTGTCCAACAAGCAAGTTTTTACATTAATATTCCAAGTCATTAAAGAAACGGCCTTCAGACTTCCAATCCTTCAAAGTAGTAAAATAAATGCAACAAGCTGCTGAGAAAGACAGGAAGCCTAACAGTCCCAGAGCTAGGATTGTTTTTTTTCTTCAGAGGCTTGCCAGTTTGCAAAGCAAGTATTTTCAGCCAGAAGTTTGTGTTTAAGCTCAACCCTGCCTATCTGAAAACAGAAAATTCACTCCAAAGAAATTAACACCTGCATCTACCTCATTTCAAGAGAAAATTGTTTCTTTCCATCTCACCCCAAACTTAACATTCTTCTACATGCATCAGGAGGCAGCGACAAGCCCTTTGTCATCAGCACAGGTAAGTGTCGCCTAGGTAACCAGGCCCACCACCAGCACAGCTGGCTCCTGCAAGCTCTGCCTGGGCTGGGTTCACCAGGCAGAGGGCACCATCCCCACACATGCGGGAGTGCAACATTTGGAGATTTAACCAGTGACTCTCAGCTGGTCATGTTTTCATCCAGTATGTCAGGATGTTAGAAGGGCATGTCTGAGGGCCCTGTGGCAAAGGCTGAACACATTTACAAGACATCCAATTTCATTCAGCCTTGAGGGGAGAAAAGATTGGAGATGGAGGGAGGAGAGGTGAGGGAGGACGACTGAGAGGACAAGAAAAAAACTGCATAAACCCCTCCCACACTCCTTCCCCCACTCTTTTTACACTCAACACTAGAATACTCCTTCCTTTTCAGGAATGAAAATAATAATAGCATGTATAGAACACTCGCTATGTGCCAAGCACTTTACATAAAATATCTCAATCTTCTTCACAATTAGCCCTACAAGCAGGCAACTTTGCCTTCATTTTCCAGGGAGTAACAGAGGCCCAGAGAGGTTAAGTGACATGGGTAAGATCACACTTTGGGAACAGTCTGACCCACTGCCTGGAGAAAACAGTTATCCTCCCCACCCACCCCACGTCCATTCCGGCAGTGAATTAACCAGTCTTTCTAAATATCATCTAATTAACTACAGTCTGCCTAGATCCCTCCAGGTTTAAATGCTGTAATACATAAGGCTGCCATAAATGATATCAAAACTACTTGAGTACAAATAGTAAATAAAATTGCTAACACTAGGGACAATTTAGCTAGAGAACATTATTTATACAAAGTATAAAATCTTATTTTGTTTCTGACAACAACCAGTGTAGCAGATATGGTTACTTTGCCCAGTTTATCTCTAAGGTCCAGAGAGGTTTGCTGCCTGCCCCCCAGATCCCAGGGGGATATACAACACAGGAAGGACTCTAACTCCATTCATGCTTCTAGAGTCCTCAGTCATTTCATGTGCTAATAATGACCACTGAGTGCGCACATCATACCACCTAATAGGTATACATACAGGTGACTAGGGACCACATGGATGTTTCTAGTGTAGAGAACAGTACCAAACAGAAGAAAGCAAGCTAGGTTGGTGAGTGATGTTGAGTGATAGTCAAGTAGCATAAAGGTCAGTGAACATTGATGAGTCAGTGACTCATCTCTGTTGAATTCTTCAGATTCAGATTTTGTTGAACAGTTCAACAAAATGATGAGTCAAACCACCTGTCTCTAAAGACAGACCCAGAGAAAAAGAATATGGAGGGCAGGGCTTTAAGAACATGGGAATATGGAAGCGCAGGAAGACACAATGGAAAGAGCACATGCTGAAGGCCAGTGAGTAAGGAACGGTGGAGGGGGTGAGGAATCTGTTCAGAGATAGAGTGGGGAGAAGGTATTTAAAGCCAGAATTGACCGCACCAGCATGCCAAGGGAAGAGAGGAGAAGTTATTGTTAAAGAACACATCTTCATAGCTCCTGTGGTGGCAAAATCGGAGATGCTCATCTCCCTGCACCCAGCAGGCCACACTTCCACTACAACAATCTTTGGAAATGTAAATTATATCCACATTTCCTCTATTTAAAATTCTTCCATCACTGGAATCAGTATAACGTTGCCATCAGGAACACAGGCTCTGGAACCAGACTTCCTGAGTTCACAGTCCCTGCTCTGAAACATACTAGTTGTATGACCTTAGGTAAGTTACCAAATGTCTCTGTGCCTCGGTTTTCTTTGTAAAATGAGATTAATAACTAACCCCAAAGGAGTGTTGGAGAATAAAGATATTATAGGGCTAAATTGTGCCTAGCACTTGGGAAGCTCTCGATAAATGTTAGCTATTATGATCCGCATCCCTAATGCCTTGGGGTATATAAACCCACACTCCTTAACTTAGCACAGCAGCATTTGGTCCCCACCTACCTTTCTAACACTTCCCCCAGGGCCAAATACTGCAGTTCATCTTGACCATGATCTCCCTCACCTCGGTGACTTTGTTCTTACTATTCCCTCCATCGATGAGCACTCTTTCCCTCTTCTCTATGTGGGTAACTCCCCTGACCCTCCTGGACTCCACCTGACTCTATCAGCTGCTGCTGTGGCAATGCCTGCCCTTGTCAGAGCCTTAGTTGCACTCCAGTGACTATCAGGGAGGAAAAGTAATTTTTTCCCCAAGCCCTATGAGTTCTTAGTTGGGATGAACTCCCGTAATAAAAGACAGATTAACAGGAGTAAAACAAGCAACTTAGGAATGTGTGCATGCAGCGTACATCACACAGGAGAAACCTCAATGAAAGGTAACCCACGGCAGCAGCTTACAACTCTGGCTTATGTGGCATCTTCAACAAAGAACGATAAAGTTGTCAAGAAAGGACAGGACAAAGGAGTGAGGTTTTGGGCTTCCAAGGATGAGAACTGTGGGAAGGTAAATATACAGGAGAAATTAATGAAGTGAGGTTTGTTTGCAGATTCCTCTGGCATTGTCTCTGAGCTGATGAAAGTCTAGAGTTGTCTCCAGTACAGGAAGATTTATATCCTGTCTTTAGGCAGAAAATGAGGAGAATACAGAGAGCTTTTCCCCTGTTTACTGCTTCTTAATGGCCTTCAGCTAAAAAATAATTTTACATCAGAGAGGCAGATTTGGGGGAGTCATGTTCTGATTTGCTTCGTGACCACACTTGTTTTACCGGCCTCTGAACTTCTCTCCACAGAAAGTGCTGAGAAAATGGTGAGAGATGGAACTTGAGCACTTTCAGGCTCTAGCCATAGACCATGGAAGAACAGTTTTTGCCAAAGTGATGAAAATCCTCCTCTACCTTTCTACATTTTCCTTTACTGCAATCCATGAAAAGTTAAAAAGCAGTTTCTCGTAAACAGTCCATAAAACTGTACGTGGTAATTAAGTGTCCCCAGCCCACAGCACACAGCACTGAGACACACCAAGGGACTGCCTTCCTTTCATATGTACTGGAGCTTGCTTTCTTTTCCCTTTTCCATTAAAGCTGTACAAAACAAATATGTTACAATGTTTCCACTTCATTCCCGTTTATTTTTAGACTATGATTTTTCACTAAAGCAAGGACATGCAATTCTTGCCATATCTTCAAATCTTTACTACTGCACTTCCACAAACCTAATTAGGAAACTGTATGGATCAAACATGCAGTTCAACAAATAAATTTTGAATCTGAAGAATTCAACAGAGATGAGTCAAACCAGGAGCCTCTAAAGACACACCCAGAGAAAAGGAAGATGGAGGACAGTGCTTTAAGAACATGGGAATGCGGGAAGCAGAGGACACAATGGGAAGGGCACACGCTGCAGGCCAGGCAGTATGGGTTTGAATCTCAGCTCTGCTGCTCACCGCAGAATGGCCTGGGACAACTTGGCTAAGCAGGACCAGCCTCATAATTTATGAGGCCCCATGCAAAATACAAATGCAGGGCCCTTGTTCAAACTTATGAAGCCTTTTAAGACAATAATTGCAGAATATTACACCAAGTATGGGATCCTTCTAAGCACGGGGTCCTGCGTGATCACGCAGGTCAAATGCCATGAAGCCATCCCTCCATCTAGCCTCTATCACCTCAGTTTACTTCTCTGTCAAATGGACACAATAATAGCACCCATTTTAAAGGGTTGTTGTAATATTACATTAGAAACTCCCATAAAAATTGCTTCTAAAACACCTGGTGCTTATCAAAAAGTGTTATCTTTTGCCATTATTATTTTTTGAAAGCTAAATTATGAAATAGAATAGCTACTAAGGCATTAATAGTCAATTATAAGATACTTCTTTACCGAGAGATTAGCCACAAAGTCTTTCAAATAGCAAACTTCCTTGTTTAAATCTGATGGTTTACAAAAGACTGATGCTGTACTACTTACTAAAAATATGTATTAGGCAAAACAAAATACATCTCTAATCAGAGAAATAAACCCAAAAAGATGGGCTTTCAGACAAGATGGTCCAAGAGACATTTTTATTTAAGGTCTACAGGAAAGCAGATCTCTTCCTGGGTTTCCATCTGTACCATTCTGGCCTGTCTATAGGATGGTCTTATGACTTGGACAGGGCTGAGGTTAAGAGCACGAATTTTGACATCAGTCAAAACTGAAGGACCTCCTAACTCTTTGACTTTAAGCAATTAATTTCTCTAAGCTTGCATTTCCTCATAAACAATCCAGAGTCACAGCAGGATGAAAAAAACAGATTCAGAGGGTTGTTATAAGCTTTAACTGGCATATACATACAGTCATGAATGGCTCAAGGACAGGGATACGCTCTGAGAAATACATCCTTAGGTGTAGTTGCGTGAACATCATAGAGTGCACTTACATACACCTAGATGGTATAGCCTACTACACACCTAGGCTATATGGTATAGCCGATTGCTTTTAGGCTACAAACCCATACAGCACATTGCTGTACTATATACTGTAGGTATAATAACTGTAACACAGTGATAAGTATCTGTGTACCTAAACATAGAAAAGATACAGTGAAAATGTAATATTATAATCTTATGGGATGACTGTCGTATAGGCAGTCTGTCATTGACTAGACTGAAACATCGTTATGTGGCATAAGACTATATGTGGTGCTTAGCTCAAGGTTTGGAGCACAGGATGACACCATCAACAGCTGCCTTGAGGACAATAATACGGAGCCACACTCTAAGTCAGGGAAACAAACAGTAGGCATTAATGCACAATGGGCCAGAAGTACCTTACTCCTCCCACATTATACTTTCAGCTCACAAGCCTTTATTGTTCACCCACATGAGAAAGAGCCTTAACTCAATGATCTCAAGGCTTGAAAGGTTACATTTAAGTTTAGGACTGCTCTGAGTAAAGGAAAATTTTGACACGTACATTAATAGCTTTATCTGCCAAGAATATTTCACTTGTATTATCACTTTCAAGCAGACTGATATTCTTGCTTATCTTCATTTTACAGGTGATGCATTCTCACTGAAGCATGGTCATAACAGGATGTGGTCTGGGGCGAGTGCAAGACCCAGCCTAGCTCCTTTATTTCAGAGAACATGTGGCCTTAAATATGACACCCAAGGAGAGATGTCATTGCCATGTTTTAACTTACAGCTTTCTGATAAACATTCTGCCTGTGCAACTGCAAGACTGTCATAATTGGAACAAGTCATTTCCAAATACAAAGGGCAGGGACCAGTGGCAATGCAGACACTCTGAGCACTTTAAAAAGACAATAGAAGAATATTCTACTCCCCAGCTCAGTGGCTCCATTACATTTAGTTTTGTGCTAAAAATTCTCCAAGGTGTTCCATTACCTACAAGGTCAAATCCAAATCCCTTAGTCTACCTATCTCCCAGCAGCCCCCTGGAGTCCAGACTAAGCTTTAGCCATAAAGTACCCCCTACCATTTTCCACAAACGTCATGTTTCAGATTCAGGACCTGAAAGGACCCCAGAGTAGCTAGAAAATAAACAATAAGAAGCTAAGTGCCTTGGAGGAGTCCGGAGAGGGATAACGTAGGCCTGTGGAGTCATGATTAAAATCCATAATGTATTCAAAATGAAATAGGAAGCCACTGAGCAGATAAGAAAGGGAGTGAGATCAATTTATGTGCATCTTTTAAAAATTCCTTCTGGTTGCTGTGCCAAGAAATGATAAAAGAGTGACAAAGGAAGAAGAGGAACTTGTGGCAGGGAGACCAATAGATAGGGAGACCAGGAGGCACAGCCATCTGGCCAGTTAGCCTGAAGTTAACCCTCATGCTTATTTACCAAGATTCTAAGTATCTGCTTATCAGTGAGGCTAATTCCACTAGATCTGACCTGAACTAAGCAAGTTAAATAAATTGTCTTCTTAAGTATAATCTAGTTGAAAAGTTCTTAACATCAAAGAAAAGTTCTAGGAATTCCTTGATTTTTAAAAAGTAGTTTAATTCAGATCAAAATTATTTCCATAAGTTCCTTCAAAGTGTACTGATGTTTGGTTCATTTCAACAGTCCTAAATGATTCTCTCCTCTACAGAGGTAGAAGACCAGATGGTTAAAAGCAAGGTATTTTGGGTCAGATAGATCTGAATTTTATACTGTGGCCCCACCAGCACTTACAATGGAGAAACTGTGGCTCTGATAAGTTATTCTTAACTTCTAGGTATATATAAGCACACTCGAGGTGCACATCTAGGTGTATGTAAGTGCACTCTAACTCTTATTCTTAACTTCTCTAAGCCACGGTGTCTCCATTTGCAAAATAGGGACACATCTCCCTCAAAGAGATGCTAGAAAGTTTTTACTCACTTAAGGTAAGATGATTAGTTCATCTGCCACACTGTAGGAGCTCAATAAATAGTAGCTGCTGAAAGAATAATATTTTCCTTCCAAGGCAGGACTCAAAGACAGTTGCTATATAGTGACTCTGAGGGAAGGACCACCTAGGATTCTCCTTAAGGGCAATACTGTCAACTGAATGTCAATTGTTGACTCTACCAAAAGGAGCCCAAAATCCGCAATGTATCATCTAAATGACTCAAGAGATAATGCTCAAATGTGATTCCCTTCATCAAATGAAAAATTTAACAACCTGTGCAACTAATAACTTACTTGCATAAAATGTTCAGTTATGCTGTCACTGGCTTCACCGATTTGATACATACAACTCCAAGCTCCGTCATAAACAAGCACACTTATATCTTTGGCATATTTGAACTTTCAGTATTGTGTTTGAAATTACCACTGTGCAATCACTGCTGCAAAATCATCATTGAGACAAGTAATTTCCAAATATAAAATACAATGTCCAGAGCCAACCCAAGGACTCTGTTTAAAAATCCTTTAGTGTTTCCCTATTTATAGAGCATAAAATATACACTCTTTGACAGAATCTACATGATCCTTATGATCTGATCCCAGTTGTATTATCTCTTCCAGCTCCCAAAACCAGCTTAATGCCAGCCATCCACAACTTTTCACTATTTCCCAAAACGTCCTGTTCCTTCATGCCATCATATCTTTGCACATGCTTTTTTGCCTAAAAAATTTCATCATTCTTTTGTTGACTGCATTGTACTAGATGATAGGTACACAGCAATAAACTAAACAGTTGCGATCCCTTTAGTTTTTGTTGTGATCCTTTTAGTTTTTTGACTGACAGATCAACAAACAAATAGGCTGCCATGATCTTATTTACTTTGTTAAAAGATCACTCTGGCTGTTTTGGGGCCTTATCCAGAGAGATGAGTGATTGAGGAGAGAACAGGTAGAGCAGTCCAGAATGCCAGGCATTCCCCACCCAGGCAGCTCGATGGACTCATGCTCAACACCAGCTCCACAAGGAAATGAATTCCTCTGTGTCTGATTTGACCTCTGTGGGACTTCCTAAGTTGATCTGATTTGAAATTCTTCAAATACATTTTTTTAAAGCCTCAAAGGATTTTAAAAATTCAGTTTATTTCAAGTCAAAATTCAAATTGTATTTTTCGTTTCCACAAGCTCCTTTTAAGTAAGTTAATTTGATACTGGAATGGTGTTTAATAGTAGTAGTGATTCTCTGTTCTAGGAGATCGACCACCAAAATGGCAAAAGAAACAAAGTTTGTGGTCATATGCGTGTCTGCTACAGACTCCAGAGTCAAAGTGCCTGGGTTCGAATCTCACCACTGCCACAGAATAGTTTTATAACCTTAACCACTCTGTACTTCAGTTTCCTTCCCTGTAAAATGAGGATTAAATGAATTAATAAATGTAAAGTGCTGAGAACAATGCCTGCTCCTTACTGCAGATAGTAACTGTTAGTTAACAACAATAACAATTATAAAAATAACATGACCCTACAGGTGTTCCACTCACTAGCCACAGAACCTTGGACAAAGAATTGAAGTTCTCTTTGAGCCTCAGTTTCCTCAGATAAAATAGAATTCTAATAGGATTGCTAAACATTAAAAGAAATCATGCGTATGCTTTAAATATAGTGCCTACCATATAGTAAGTGCCCAGAAAATGTTTGCTGATGTTATTATGTCATTAAAGTTATTATTATTGTGAGCAAGTTACAGATAGGTTTATCTATGTATGATCTTAGTAGCATGTTCCAGAAAATGTATTTTACTTCAGCCAAACTCCTGTATTCAAGCATAACACCCTTTAACTAGTAGTTTGGCTTTTGAGAGGTGACTTAGCCTCTCCAAGCCTTCATTTTCTCACCTAGGTGGTTGTACCTCATGAGCCTATAAAGATGAAATGAGATAATCCACAAATATAAATCCCTAATACAGTACAGGTAAGCATTCAGTAAATGTAAGCTACTGTTACAATTATTCTTACCATTCACACACACCCGAATATTCCCCTAGAAAAATAATTAGATCTTCAGTGTTTCTTTTATCTCTATTCTGTCTACTCCTCCTCTTACCCACAGTACTTAGATTCTCTATAAGTGCTTGATAAATAAACCTCCTCTTCACACGTCTCTACTTGCTGAAAATAAGTGGGAAAGGTCAAACCCAGATCCCTTTAACCTAAATAAATCTGAAGTAATGTATAGCAAAATTCAGTAGTTCTAACACAGAAGTCTAGAGTGGTATATGGGTTGGATGTCCTTTCTTCAAATAAGGTTTTAATAGGTGAGAGAAAAACAAACCTTAATTTGCCAACAAGTTAGAAGTCACATGCAGAAATAAAACCAGCCTGCTGAGGTTAAGCAGTATGGCAGAATTAAATAAACATCAAACCAGCCGACAAACAGATCATTAGGCCACGTAAACCAGGGTACTCCAAGCCAAAAGAATGAGAGGAAAAATAAATAAGGCAGCACATACAAAGTGGCAATGGTTCAGGTACTTGCTGTTTCTGGGGAATGAATTTTCTCTTAGAAATAGGAAGAAGGAAAGAAGGAATGACCTGGCTGAAGGTCACCAATAAAAAAACAAACACAAGTAGTAGTGAAGTCAGCCTCCAGGCCATGACAAAGGTATGAGGGATGACACGGTGAGCTGTCATGAACACCATGCCAATGACTTTATATCAGGCATAGCAGCTATTCATATTTTCCAGAGAAGGATTCCTAATGGAATAGCTTACATCCTGGGACTCTGCAAGAGGCCTTCATCTACCTGGTTGTACGAGTTCCCCAAGCATCCCTTCTCTTGGGCTGATAGTATGGTTCCTTACACATCCTAGCTAATGATCCCTACAACACCTGTATTGGGAAGGGGTAGGAAGGCTGGAGATGAAGAAGGAACAGCAGAAAAATAGGCTGCACTATAGATAAAGGCACAGAAATAGAGAGCCAAGAGACAGCAAAAGGGAAAACTTACAGAGCAATTTCCTTCTTTACACAAATATGAGTCTATAAGAAGAGACTAAATCAGCAGTATCCAGGGCTTTTTGTTACTTATGAAAATCTAAAACAAGGCTATGAATCATCAACATGAAAAAAAAACTATCATCTTTCACCGGGCTTCGATCTTCCCATTCCTTATCCTTAAATAATGACTTTTTAAGTATGAGAGTAAGCCAATAATTCACATAGTGAACTCTGGCACTAATGCATTAACTTTCATAACCAAAGCCAGCATAATCTAACTATAAAAGCTGCATCCTGCACCCCTAATTCTCCCTGTTAGCAAAGATATGGGGGGCCAAACTGTGAGAAAGGATTTGATATGCAATCAGCAGGAACAAAATTCCTTGGTTTAGAAATAATCATAAACTGATTTTTCCAGAAACACACACATGATGCCACGAGGGAGGGGTTAATTTCAGTCCCAGCCCCACTAGCTCGTGCAAAGGCAAAAGCTTTTCAAAGTACATGGCGGCCTCAGCTTCATAGCATCAGAAATCTTGAGTTTAATGAAAACAGTGGAGGCAGAAATCAGATTATTACAATGCCAAGAAAGTTAACTGGAATACACTGCACTTAAATTTCCAAATTGATTTAAATCTCTAGTCAATTTCGTTTGGGAAATGCACGGGTTTGAATCCATACTTTGCAATTTTCATAACTCAACACTGTTCATTGAGCTGGATGTCATATGGTAGGGTTAATCAAAGTGCGGTTCCCAGATGTGCAGTGCCAGTATCACCTGGTGGCTTGTTAGAGATGCAAATTCTTGAGTCCTACCCAGACTGGAAGAATCAGAAACTGGAGTAAGGCCTAGCAAACTCCATTATAACCGTCCCTTCCAGTGGTCCTGATGTAGTTCAAGTTTTGCAGCACTGAGGTCAACATAACTGTTACGGGCTCAGAATTTGGGTCCGAATTCCAGCCCCACTACGAGTCTTTGGGCAGTCACTTGACCTCTCTAAGCTTCAGTCTCCTCTTCCACATATTGTGCTTGGCTCTATGCTCAGTAAATACTCTCAACATTCAGAGTGTGAAGCATGAGGCCCGGTGCTGGCCAGACATGGGAGAACACACTGCTCTTCACCGTGGTACTTTGAGTCCGCTGAAAGAACTCAACTGTCTAGCACAAGGGTTGGCAAACTTTATCTGTAAACAGATGGATAGTAAACATTTTTGGCATTACAGGCCATACATTACCCATCTCAACTTCTCAATTCTGCCTTTGTGCCATGAAAGCAGATATGGTGAATAAGCATGGCTGTGTTTCAATAAAACCTTATTTATGGACAGAATATTTGAATTTCATATCATTTTCACATGTCAGGAAATCTTACTCTTATTTTGATTTTTTTCCAACCATTTAAAAACACAAAAGCCATTCTTACTCAGGAGCTGCATATAAATAGGCAGCAGGCCGGACTTGTCCTAGAGAAGGTAGTTTGCTGACCCTAGTCTAGCACGCTCATACTGGTAAAGTTGTCAAGCCAGAGTTTTATCACCTGTTAGATGAAACCAATCTTGCCCATGCTGAAGATTGTTGTGAGACAATAAATTCTGTTAACTACCTAGTAGGCTGCCTGACACGGAGAATACCCTCAGCAAATGACATCTACTGTCATTATTATGATAAAATGTTCATCTCACAAAAAAAATGCCTACACTGGATGATCTAGGACAACGAGTTGGAGAAGAGCAGGAATACAATGCAAATGTGTAGGCAAAACAGAGATCCAGGTTTACAGATTTGCTCTAAGCACCACTGACCATATGTCTATTAGCATGTTGCTGAATTTATACACACAGAAATAAGCAGTAAAAAATAAGGAAACTGAACAAAGGAACTGCAATCACCTTGCTCTCTTGACTTAAAAGAAGACATGTGGTTTGTTCTGGACATTTAAATTGCTCCCATATGTGTACTACCCTGCTGGAGCAAGGGAACAACTCAAAGCGCATCAAGTCTGTCTCTGACCTCTAAGCCTCCAGAAGTTCACACTACCACACTGAGACCAAAGAGCCAACTCACACATCCCACAAAGCAGCACTCCCTTGGGAAAATTCACAGCTGCACAACATCTGGGGGAAAATTAGGCTCAGGATATGGTAAAACATAGGACTGCATTTCCAGATAAAATTTCAAGGGCTCATCAAAGGCTCACATGTGTCTCTGAGTCAGGCACTCATTACTTGCTCATCATTTGCCAGCCTTTGGCTGCCAGGAGTCTAGCCAACAGGTGTGTCCTCCCCATCTGAAATTGACCCGGCAGCCAATCCTTTCTGCAGTCCCTTACACTACTCTCATTGTCTCTGAGTCTAGTGGTCTCTTCTGATGGCAAAGATGAATACCCGAAGGAGCATGCCGTCCAGTACAGTAGCCACTAGCCACATGTGGCTTTTGAACATTGAAACATGGCAAAACCAACAAAGCACAGTTTTTTAATTAATTTTATATTAATTAATTTACCTTTAAAAAATAATGTTCCATTCAGCTATTGGAAAAGGTCTAAGCACAGTTCAACTTAGATGAGTGAATCTACTTTTTGACTTTAAAAATCAAAATACAAATCAAGTATTTCTGATGAAAAATTTAGCATCCAAATTGAGAGATGCTGTAAGTGTAAAACGTACACTGAATCTTAAGGACTTTTTGTAAAAAAAATTTAAAAAGGATATAAATATCTCATTAATTTTTATATTGAGTACATGTTGAAATTATTTTGGATATATCAAGTTAATTAATACACATTAAATTCTGCATGCTTTTTTGCTTTTTTAAATATAGCTCTTAGGAAATGTACAATTGCATAAATAGCCTACGTGGTATTTCTGCTGGACAGCACTGCTAAAGAGCATGAAATAAAGGTATTATTGTTTTATTCCTATTAATCGCAAAGCCAGGATGCGCCTCAAAGTCAGTCTAGCTCTGTCCTCTGCATCCCACAGTCTTCCTACTGCCCACGCCCCAGAGAGCAGCTCCTGCGTCTTTTCTCTGGTACCACTTTCTCTGATTGATAAGGCAAATGCTTCATAGAGACTTTCACTTCTCTTTCTTTAGAGTCCATCCGATTGTTGCAGCCAGCCAGGCAGCAAATAGCACCAGGAATCTCAGCCCTGCTCATCGAAGTGCATATCCCACTAGTCCCAAGGAGAGGAATCAATTCACAACAGTCATTTGCTCATTCTAGTTCTCAAAATCTGATTATCACAACCAGGTTTTAATCCCAGATCAGGACGTATTTTCACCTCAGAACATCCAAATTTGACTTCCAATTCCCTTGTGATCATGATCTTCTCAGCAAGACACAAATAGTTTTCATAGTTGACCAAGTAAATTTTTATTTTATGTCTAGTAAATGCACAGCTTATAAATTCACTAAGAAACCTAATACCTTTGAAATCAGAGAGAAGTCCCTTCCAGAAAAGGATTTTATGTGCAACAGTTTTCAAATCTGAGTAAATATTAAGATTGAATGAATGTGGATGTATATTTATATTTACTACGTGTGCACAGAGACACACACCTTTAAAAAAACACACACACACACACTAAGATCACCCGAATATGCTCTTTTTCTGGCCTCCGACAAATCTGTTTAGAAGTTAACTTCTCCCTCACTCTCTCAAGTGCCAGATGTTGTCAGCCCCCACCCCTCGACATCACACAGGAAATGAAAGAGAGGCCTGGAGATATGGAGTGTGGGGCAAGGGGCTTCTCAAAGAATGTCACCTACCCTGAGGCTGCTGTTTTTTAAAGTCTCCTGAGATCCCAGGCCAAGGTCTCTGACTTACGACTTTAAATCTGTTTGCAAATAGAGCCAGAGGCTAGTCTCCGTTTTTGAACTGAGACAGACAGCAATAGACAAAGTACAGATAATCCCTTCACCTCATTTGAGCCTTTTCCTAGACCCACTCTCCTGCTGACAGACCTTTACAGAGCTGCTAACAAGGAGAGAAATGAACCAGTTTGGGGTTTAGCACCCCTTTCTTTCCCTGCTCAGGTGAAGATGCTAATTGGCAGTAAAATGCATAAAATGTGTACATCAGAATAGCTGGAGGCAAACAGGGTCTGGATAATCCATAACCTGAATAATGAGCCTTTTAATAACCAGGAGCTAACTGCAGCCTTTGGTAATGGGCTCCAGGTAGCACTCGTGAATCTACTCCCTCCAATTAGAAAAATGCCGTCCTCCACTGTTCCCTTAAGCCAGGAAACAGAAAAGAACCTCATTCGACTCCCAGCCCTCAGGCAGAAGTGTATGTCAAATTCTCACAAACAGAAGTTTTTCTCCTGGAGAGAAGCTTTCATAACTTTGCTCAGTGGTTTACTAGAATGCTTAATAGGCTTCCTCTGTTTTCCTCAGATATAAACCCCTTCTTTCTTCCACTAGTCCTTCAAGAAAGGCTTCCTCGATTCCAGCTATTATCAGTATTAATACTGCTACTAATATTTTTTGCCGTTTCCACCTCCTATCTGTGCAGTGCACTCTGCTTTGCAAAGGACATTCACAAGCATTATCTCAGTCTCCAACACCACCCTAGGGACAGATCCTGGTTGGGGATCCTGAAATGTATACAATTTGTGGGATTCTTTGATAAATTGAATATAAAATTATAAATACCAAAATGCTAGTGTCTCTTCCCAGCACCTTGGAAGGGCCCTGAAACTTGCGCTCAGGGTAAATCCAACTCTCCCTCACTCCCACCCCCACAAAGGACACACAGGCTCACATAACTTGCCCAGGGTCAAAGAGCTATTCAGCGTTAGACACAGAATTAAAGCCTTCTTATCTCCCCAGTCTTTGCAGCCCCTCTAGTTCCTCTGTCACAGAGGAAACTTGGAGGAACAAATAAAAACAGCACAGCTAAAAGTGGTCCCCATCAGGCCACCAGATTAGGAAGCTGTCTAGACTGAATATTGCCTGGGGTAGAAGATGATGAAATAAACTCAGAATCCCTACAAATATTTACTTAATTGGCACTGAAGGTAAAAGACAAGCTCTATAGCCGCAGCCCAGGACGGCTCTGAATGTAGCCCAACACAAATTTGTAAACATTCTTAAAACATTATAAGATTGATTTATTTTTTTGCGATTTGCTTTTTATTTATTTATTTATGTTTAGCTCATCAGCTATCGTTAGTGTTAGTGTATTTCATGTGTGGCCCAAGACATTTCTTCTTCTTCCAGTGTGGCCCAAGGAAGCCAAAAGATTGAACACCCCTGCTCTATAACCAGGCAAAGCCAGGGTGAACCCCGCCTCCATCACTTAACTGACCACAGGACAAGGGACAATTTACTTAGGTTTTCTGAACTTCAGCGTCTTCATGTGGAATAGAAGTTTACTTAGCACAGAACCCAGCCTGAGCACTCTGGCTGTTCAATAAATGGCACCTCTTGCTGCTGCTATCAATCCATCCAAAGAGCACTACTTTGACACAAGCCACTCATTCCCCACGGTGTGCCGACATACGTAGCAAAAGCATCTGCTCAGTCACCGTAAGGCTGGAAATTAGGCCAGGCAGCTGCTGAGAATTCAGCATTTCCTGGGCAGCAGTAAGAAATGTCATAGCAGATTTATTAAATGAAGTGACTTGTCTACTTGCCAGGGTTATCCTCGTTTCAGATTTACCATCTGTGTACCTGTGAAGTCCCCGTGGCTCTCCAGTCTCAGGGAAGCCATACTGCTTTCAAATGCTTTGAGACCTCATAGTTTGAGAACCATACAATCTCTTGGTTGTGGGTATTTGGTTTTTGATTCGTTTTTTGCTTTTTTGGTTTATCTGTTTCTGTTAATCTGGGGAACTAAAATGATCAAGATGAAAGTTAAACCCCTCTTGCCGGGCGTGGTGGCTCACGCCTGTAATGGCAGCACTTTGGGAGAACAAGGTGGGTAGACCATGAGGTCAAGAGATTGAGACCATCCTGGCCAATGTAGTGAAACCCGGTCTCTACTAAAAACAAAACAAAATTAGCCAGGCATGGTGGCAGGCACTAGCTGCTCGGGAGGGGAGAATCGCTTGAACCCGGAGGTAGAGGTTGCAGTGAGTTACAATGGCACCACTGCACTCCAGCCTGGTGACAAAGCGAGACTGTCTCAAGAAAGTTAAGCCACTCCTACACTTCCCTTTTTTTCTCCCTCTAGCCCAGTTCTCTCATCTCCCCATAGCCCCAACCCCAAATTTTAAATTGGCCCCAGGTCTTACATGAGGAATGATAACAGACCTAGCTACAAGAAACACACTAAAAAAAACATAAAGAGCAAACTAATTGACAAGCTCTAATCTGCTTGCTGTATATTAAAGCAAAAAAATCCATCCCACATCCTTGAAGAACTCAGCTGTTTTCAGAAGACAGGTTGGGCCTGTGTCTATATCTGGCATCAAAAAAAAAAATTAATAACACCACTCATACATTCAGCAAACACTTAAGGAGCATGTACTGAGAGCCAGGCTAGTTCTTAGGAATACGAATTTGAATAAAACAAAGCCGTTTCTGCCTTCTGGATTCAGGTAAGAAACCACCACCCCACCCATATACCTCCATACCATGAGGTGTAAGTTTCAAAGTAATTTGCATAGTTTTAATTACTAGTTTCATTATTTGCCTTCTCAATGAGTCTATAATCTCACTTAGGGGGAGAACAGAATTCATTTACAGACGGTCAGTAAACACTGGAAGGCTAACCTCCCTAGGGGCTGACAGTTAAACAAAAGAGTTGGGCATGAAAGCAGTTTATTGACAGTACATGGCAACACCTGCTACTACAGGGTCCAGAACTAAGACCTCGGGAGCACAGAGGAGGCCTGCTAGGCAGGGTGGCTGGACCACGATGTGACTCTAAAGGAGGGGTTGAACAAGGCAGAGGGAGGAAGGCTGGCGAGTAAGTGCAAAGTTGAGTTTTCCTGAGACAGAATTGATTCACTGCAGAGAAGGATTAGATCTGGGGCAGCGGGAGGAAGAGGAAATGAGAAGACACCAAGTTCATAATTTGATATCATCATTCATCTAACTTCCTATCAATCAAGATTAATACATGCGGACAGGTCACTGGAGAGAAGGTAACTGTGGCTTAGTCATGCATGCGTTGTATCGGCTAACTGCTTCATGTTCATAAGCTTCACCAACCTGGCAAAACCACAGGCTTCTCCAAAGCAGAAATGATTCACAAGGGTCTTGTGCCCTCACATCCACTCAACGTCCACTTCCGATACAAAAGTTCACACAATTCGCCTATTGTTTTTTAATAAAAGTGTATAAGACACTGTGCTGAAAATGTACCTGCTGACCAAAGGTAGAAATTATAAAATATGGATAGGTTTTATTATGTAAAATTTCAAAGTATCTATAATTTATAAAAGAAGAAAGACAAATGACTAATACAAATTTAAAATGATCAAATAAATAAAAATTAAAGCAAATAATTTTCTTGTCTATCAAATTTGAGAGACTTGTTAAATACCCCCACGAGATCTTCCCTGTACTCTGTCTGCTGGAGCAGCTAAAGGCAGAGAATCTGACAAGGGCTCTGGGACCCAAGAAGACGTCAGAGCTACTTGATGAAAAGAAACTGGTCCTAGGCCGGGTACCATGGTTCATGCTTGTAATCCAGAGCACTTTGGGAGGCCAAGGCAGGCAGAAGACTTGAGGCCAGCAGTTTAAGATCACTCTGGCCAACATGGCAAAACCCAATGTCTACTAAAAATACAAAAAATTAGCCAAGCATGGGTGGGGGCACACCTGTAGTTCCAGTTACTTGGGAGACTGAGGCATGAGAATCGCTTGAATCCGGGAGGCACAGGTTATAGTGAGCCAACATCACACCACTGCACTCCCACCTGGGTAACAGAGTGAGACTCTGTCTCAAAACAATAATAATAAAGAGACTGGTCCTTGAGTTGATTCTTTCTTCAATGGTAAAGCTACACAGGAGAGCCTTCTAACCAGGAGCATGGCAAAAAATGAATCTGTTAAGATTCGGAGTTTCTTTTTTCCCCCTGCAATATAACTAATATACAGATTATCTCATTTCACCTTTAGAATAACCCACTGAAGAATGCATGATCATTCCCATTTTGGAAACTGAGGTAGTAAAATCAAGAAACTTGCTACGGCCCTACAATTAGAAAGGAGTGGAACCATAATTAAAATTCACATATTTCTGGCTTTAAAGTCCAGGCAATGTGAAGTCTGTATTCCAAAACTGAATGATTATGAGGTGATTAGCATTCTGTTACCAGAACAAGCCCTATGCATTGGCAGAATGAGCCCTCAGCATGCACAGCACCTTGGGGGGATAGTTCCATATCCCCTAAAAGACCAAAATTAGCTGCCACAGCATGGGTGCCTCTTCTTAGTGAGGGTCACTGTTGTGTAGGCAATAATGATACTTTAATCAATATCTCTCTCAGTTTTCTCATTTGTAAAAATGGATAGTAAAATCTGCAAAAGTCTGTTGAAAAAATTAAAGTCTTAGCCCACAGAACAAAGCGGGCACTGCCTCAAAAGTTATCTTTCTAAAACACACGCTCCATCATAGTAAATCCTATTTAGTCTTCAAAACACAGCTCCAACATCATCAGTGGGAACTGTCTGAACTACCCAATGACGGAGTAACTGCTCTCTCCTTCCATGCTTCTGTTGTGCCCGCCACGGACTTGTGTAGTTTTATTTTTCACATTGTAACCTAAGCACTCATTTACTTTTCTATCACCCTTAGTAAACCACAAGCCGTTTGAGAATGGGGTCAACGGTTTATGCGTCTTGTGATGTAAAAGGAATCAGAACAGGCCAGCCCAAAATACATCACTTTGGCATACTGATTACTTTGAGCTAAAGGCAGTTGAGAAAAAGCAGACACAGGAAGGGCTTTCTGACCTCCCCTTTCTACCTAAAAGCAAGGCATAAAAGTTCCCATGAGAAATGTGCCTTCCCTGTGCCAGGAAGAGGAGAACATTCTTATGACCAAAGATGGAGAGTGAACACCAAGATGAATCTCTACTAAAAACACTCACCTATTTTCCATTAGTTTTCCCCATACATTTCCCAGTCACTTTCCCACAATCTACTGCCCCAGGCCAAACCCCCTTTTTCCTTTGTCTTGTCACATCTCCACATTTAGCCTTCTTTATTAAAATGTTTTATAAACTCTCAGGCCTCTCCCCTTCTTTGAGTCTTTATTGCTTATTTATGAAGCCCTCTATGTACATACAAAGACATTAATATCAAATAAAATTTGAATACTTTTCCTCTGTTAATATGCTTTTTGTCAGTTTAGTTAACAGAACCAGGCACAGAAACTAAGAAGGCAGAGGAAAATCGTTCCTTTTCTACAGATGCCAACACCAAGTCCAGGGCCAGCATATGGCAGAAAATGTTTCGTTTAAAAAAAAAAAAGCGGGGCCATAGTTTTATCTTCATAACAACCCTGTAGTGCAATGGTTATAATTCTATGAACACTTCAACATGGGAAAACTGAGGCTCCAAGTCGCAGCAGCCGTCTAAAATCATATGCAAGAGGCCAAACTTACACTGAACTCAGGTCTCTGGACTGAAACCTGTATTCTGCATTGCTCCAGTTGTAGCTTTTCAAAGACAAAGAAAAAAGACCTAGCCCAGACCGTCTAGACCATAACTAGAGAACATGATTGCTCAAAGGTGCTCAAAGGTGGTAGGAACTGAATGGTATTAGGACATTTTAAAAGTCATCACCTGGGAAAGTACTGGGACCAGCAGCAAAGTATAAGGAAGGTTGACATATCTGGGTCTAAATCCAAGATCACTCTATCATTAACCCTGTGTGGCCTTGGGCAAATCTCTTCAACTAGGGAGCCTCAGCTTTCTCATCTGTAAAATGGGGTTTAAAACAATAATACTTATCTTTCAGGCTTTTATGTAAAGATGAAAGAATAAAAAACATTTTGTATTTTATAAAAAATAATCATGATACGAAACAGACTGAGGATACAGTAACGGTCAACCAAACTGCAGTTGTTATTACACGTTAGAGGGGGAAAAAAGGCACATATTCAACGCCTGTGCCACAGAGTATTTTTCACGCCCTATCTTATTCCCACAGCAACCTTGTGAAGCAGGTGTCACTACTTTGATCTCACTGAAGAAACTAAGGCCCAGAGACATTTAAGTAACTTCTCCAGCATCACAGAGGGAGCAGTGGGCAGAGCCAGAATCCAGACACATCTGGGTCTAAAGCCCAGATTAGTTTCAGTGGAGGGAAGATAAGGTGGACTGACATGTCCCAAAGTCTGAGGGCAGTGTGAAGTGCAAGAGGAGAAAAATTGGACCAGGTTCATGTGTAGTTTGGGATGTGCATTAAAGATGTTTAGCACATGTGCAGGACAAGGCAAGGGAGAAACCAAAAGGCAAAAAGATGGCCAACAATAAATACCATGCTCCTCAATGTCCCTTTCAGCAAATAACACAATGAATAGTAGAGATGACTCATATTCATATGTCAGTCCTTATGCTGAGTCTCCAGGTTAAATACTCCATATTGTAATACTGATGTATTATTTCCTCATGATTTTGCTGCCATTTATTATGACCTGGAAAATTTTCTAAAACAAAAGGAGGAAGTTCAGAAAGGTCACAGGAAATGTCTGATTTCCTTTACTCAAAGAAAAAGAAACAAATTCTACGATGATCGTTTCTTATTTGCATCATTAACAGCAGGCGCGTTAGAAGATGATTCAGGTAACCAGAATAGCAGTAGATGACTTCATATCATCTTACAGAGAAATAAATGCTACTTCACAATAACACAACAACAACGAATTGTTTTCTGGTATTTTCCTTTGTCACACAGTTCTCCCATGCTTGGGCAAATAGGCCTTTGCATTTTCCAGTCAAGGCCCAGGAAACTTTCACGCTGTGCATGTTTTTGATTCACGTGGCCAGGTTATGTTCTCGTAGAAACGTAGTGCGGGGAGGAGAGCCTCTAACAGCGGGATGGGAAGTTCTTTTTAAGTGAGACCCTCACACCAAGTCCTCTCACCTGAGGCCACAAGTCTGCGAACCCAGAAAGATGCTCAGCTGAGGCTAAGAATCCGGTCTTGGAGCAAGAAAACTCAACAAAGAAGGAGCAGCTGAGCGCACTTTGACAGAGTATAAAATAATTTCGTCTATTCAAATTTATGAGCATAAGAAGGGTGAGAGGTTCTCTACTAACATATACATCCTCGTGTGAACTTCTCCAAAGTACAGCTAAGGGCACACAGAGCTAGCATGTACCACAGGAAACGCATTCCTAAGGGACTCCCTGTGAGCTCAGAAGTTTCTGTCTTCACATGAGCAAATGCACAGTAGAGCCCACCTCCGCTCACTCTTCCCTCCATTCACAGCGCTATGCCCCTCACCGCCAGCAACTCGCACCTAGCCACTCCACCCTGCCCGTGGCCCCTGAAAGGCCTCAGGCTCCACAGAGCCACGGGACCCGCGGGAACACCCCTCCTCTCCCTGCCATCCCCATTCTTCGGCACACAGCCCTGCTCTCCCCTGGAGCCAACAGTCTGCAGCTCCTTCAATGCGGGCGCGAGCAGGCAGGAATGGTGGGAAAAGAAGCCGCGCCAGCTGCATGTTTCAGAATCTCCCTCCATATGCATTTGCCAGAGGAACAAAAAGAAAATCAAGGCCAGGAAAAGACAACTGAGACGAGGATGCGGTGGGACCGCGGCTGACTCTGTGCCTCTGAGCAGCAAGGGGCTGGCCAACCGCGCGTCCGAGCCACAGATCCGAGTCGTTACCTTCAGGATGCAGGCCATGGCGCTCCGCCGGCTCTCCTGCCACCGAGCAGCGGGCGCGCCTGGGTCAGGGGCCGTCCCGGGGGCAGGCTGGAGGCTGGTACCGCGGCAGGACCGCTCCAGCCCGCATTCCCGCAGATCCAAATAAGGGGACCGCGGCACAAGCTGCGCCGCCACAGGCCCCGCCCCCGTCCCATCCACTGGCCCGCGGCCCGCGCGGCCCCGCCCCCAGGTCACGTGCCGTCCCGGGCGCCGGCGCCGGCGGCCCCTCGGTGCCTGCTGCTTCTCTTGTTTTCTTCTGTGATCGTTTGGCGGCTCGACGTGCACCGAGTGCGCTCCGCAGCAGTCAGGGACCTGGGTCCCGCGGGGGGGCAGAGAACCTTCTTTTCTTCTCCTTGGTTCCGTCTCCTCTCACACATCAGAGAACTCCTTGTTACAGAAGTTTCACACTTTTGTGAAAGTTCAGTGGATTTGGCATCGCCCTTCTACAGACTTCAGAGGTTCTTCAAAAGTAGCAAGAAGTTCTCCCTGGGCTGTTCAAAGATAGGCTCATCTAAAGTTAATAATTTGCCACTAATAAGGGAGCACAAATGTCAATGAATGAAAGACGTCATGAACCTTACACTGCATATCATATATTTTGTGTGTATGCATGTGTATAATAGATAGATGATTGCCTTTTCCTGCTACCGGCTTGTTTATGAAATTGTATATGCATCATATACAGTATAGAGACCCAGGATGTACATATGTGTATACTGCATTATATATGCACATGCTGATTGTACATTATATGTTTATAAAGTGTGTGTGTGTACATGACAGGACTTTGCTCTTCACTGCTCCAAGCAAGAGCTAAGAGAAGCAGTTATTTCTACAAGAAGAGTAAAGGCATGGCAGAAGAGAGAGAGCATCCCCTGAATATACACATTTTTACCACTTGGTCTGTCAGAAAAATTTTAAAGCAGCCCCCAAATATTTATCCAGAAGAAGTTTCACTTCCTAGAAGCCCTGTCTAGTTCGCCTCCATGCAATCAGGAAAAGCACTGTGGGCTGGTGGTGTCATGAGATTGGCTCACAAACCACAAGGCAGACACACCAGGCTTTCAAGGAATTTGGTATTTTCTGGATGAGAGCATGCAAAATTCTTAGAGCACAGGAGTAACCACAGGAAGGAGGTTGCAGAAGCTGAGCCTGTGGATGAACTGCCTGTCCCATGGGAAGCTCCTGTCTTCAGTTTCCTTGGGGTACCACAGCCTGCTCTTGAACTTCCTCCCACTCCGTCCTCCTCTGCCTTACAGATCCAGTGTGTTTTCAGTACGAACTCCTTGTTCAGGACTGTATACTTTAAACTGCTGCTTTAGCTCATGGTCCTTCATCGGCCAGGAAAATTCAGTATTTCATTCATTCACTCATCCCTTGGTTAATTCCACAAATTTTTTATCGAGCTACTACTAAATGGAGAAATAAACTTTATTCACTTTCCACTAAGTGGAGGAAAAATCTTAATTGAGAACCTTTCAGGGATAGGAGAATGACTTTCAGGATATCTAACATCAACGTGGGCTCACAGTGAAGTTAGAAAGATAAGAATAAGAGATACATGATAATATAACATGGAAAGGACCTTGGCCAAAGTGGAAGCAAAGCTCTCAGGAAGGAGGGTCTGGGCCTGGCAGAACAGCAGGGCAAAGGGGCAAGTGTGGGCAGAGCACATCATTCTCTCCAGGAAGTCTGTACATCTGGAAAGTGAAACATCAGGTCCTAGTGAACAGCCCTGCTAAGTACTTCCCTGTGAATGTCCTGGATCAACTTTCTTAACCTCTCTTTTATCCTTACCTTATCTAATAGGATTTATCCTCACAAGAATTAAATGAGATAGTAATGTTTGCAAATACACTCACCTCAATTTCTAGCACTATGAGCACATTTTAAATGATAGCTCTTTACGTAAAGAAAAAAATCTTCCACTAAAGATAGATTTGTGGGAGAAGATGAATAGGATGACCTTGGGTGTCTCAGGAGGTTGAACACAAACAGAGCTAACATTTAACATGTTATGAATTGGGTATAGCATGATGGGCCTTTACTAACTCCCTCAGTTTACTTGGGTATGGCTTTCTCGATTAAATTTCTACCCATCCATGTCCATACTTCCCAAGGTGTTATTTTTTATTAGCATCCAAAAGTTATGTCCAAATACAGCTAGAAATAGAGGCACGTTTATAACAATATAAAAACAAACTCAAATTCTAGAATAAATTTGGACTGGAAGATTTACAAAAGAATATAAACAATCACTGTTTCCGATGGATCACTCTTGATATCTGGGGGGAAAAAAGCTTTGGACAGAAATAAAAACAGGTTTTGAACCTACCAAGAAATGAAGGTACAGCCAGATTTGTTGGGGCTGGGAGGGTAGGAGTGTGTGGCCAGGATTTTTTTGTTTTAAAACTAGCCAAATTACAGGAACAGCTTAGTCTAGTCCATAGGTGTAGCATAATTTTCCAGTTCTGACATTATGTGACTTAAAGCAAATCACTTCTATTTTCAAAAATAATAATAACAAAATGGAAGCTTCCTGCAATTAAAATGAAATACCTCATTTGATCCTCACAATATCCACATGGATGTTATCATCCCCAGCTAGTAACTAAGGGAACAGGGGTTTGAATCTAGGGCCTTGTAGGTTTGCCATCTTAAGTGCTACATTCAACTGTCCCGTATGTTAGAAGCCCAATCTCTGTCATTTGGCACTCTAGAGATTTCATCTGTTGTCTTAGTGTAGCCACAGGAAAACGTAGAGTAAGTATGAATCCTCTCTGGGATACATAACAGGATACAAAACCTAGGGGGAATATGTGCATATACAGAGGATAGTACACTCTATCAATCTGAGTGTACCGGGTAGATACACTCATCCTGCATTTTTCAACCCTCAGCCCCGGGTCATGCCTTAACAAAGATTTGGCACTTCTCATCTGTCTCTCACCAACCAAGCAGTTACCACCTTCTGTGCCTTAGAATGACTTTCAATCAAAAATTCTCACTGCCGTATCTCACCTACCACATGGGGGTGCCACAGGGCAGCCTGCCAGCCTTTGCTTCTCTTCATGGAGAGATCCTGGGGGCCTGGCCCTTTCACTACATCAGCCTCTTTAGGGCTCTTGTTGGCTCCAACTGGTCCACCTTCCCTCTCCTCAGAGGCCTTTCACTAGGGAGATTTCACCATGCCTCAAGGTGGAGACTTCATGAGTTATGACAAGTCATGGATGCAAATTTGCTATTTAAATTCGGTTTTGCTTCACTGTAAACAGCCCCATTACCCAGTAATTCTCAGAGTTATAACATACAGTTAGTACCCTGATAGAAATAGAATTAACATGCTGACTCTCATAACTTTTCCAATTTCATCCTGCACACATACTAATTTAATATATTTATATGCAACAGAGTCATTTATTAAGATTTTAATTGGATCTCAATTTTTCCAATCTAAAGAGTTTAAATGAATTTCAGATATCATAAAACGCTTTTTCTCATCCACTACATAAATTATGCTTCCATAGGAGACTGACTGGAAGATCCATTAGAAAATGTTATGGGAAAGTCATTTTTTTAACATTCTGAGCCAGAATAGGAAATGACCTTCTTTTTCTAGAAACCCTTGCACTTTTATAATTGTGACCTAGGAAATTTTTCATATCCTAAAGCAGGTATCTATGTGATCCATGTCCACGTGTGTATCTGTAGCTGTAGCTGTGTTTAAGTGCATCTGTGGCTATGCCCTTTTAGGTGGCTGTTTATGAGAATACGCTGACATATGGGGTTAAGCTTCATTTCCCTCCTTTTCAATAGTAGGGCATTCCAAAATGTCATCCAGTTTGCATTCCCAAGACGGGAGCTTACTGCTATTTCAAACCTTTACACAATTCTAATCCAGAATTCGTCATTATCCCTGACTATACTGATACTTATCTGGGATGAACTCCAAGACAAGTTATGCATGATTTAAAATTGCATTTTTAAAATATTATATATTTTCCCATTCAGTAACATTCTCTTTTAACTTCGTCTCTGCTCTACGTTTCCTATTGGAAGTTTCCATCTTTTCCCAAATTTTTTTTCAAATGAATCAATTTTTTAAAAGCTGTTTTTAATTTTTTTTAATCCAAAATTAATGCTGTTTACCTACTTTTCATTACCTAGAAGAATGTAATTTTTAACCAGATTTGTTTTTCTTGAAGACTTTCCCTTTAAGATTTTTTTTTTGAAAACATAACCAATAGAAAGTAAATATGGGCTGGGCCTGATGGCTCATGTCTGTAATTCCAGCACTTTAGGAGGCCAGGCAGGGAGATCACCCAAGGTCAGGAGCTCGAGACCAGCTTGGCTAACATGGTGAAGCCCCGTCTCTACTAAAAATACAAAAACTAGCTGGGTGTGGTGGTGTGTGTCTGTAGTCCCAGCTACTCTGGATGCCGAAGGAGGAGAATTACTTGAACCTGGGAGGTAGAGGTTTCACTGAGTTGTGACTGTGCCACTGCACTCCAGCCTGGACGACAAAGCTAGACTTCATCTCAAATAAATAAATAAATACGACTAGAAGCACTGGCATGTAACTTGAATTTAGTTTGTATTGGATCTCTACAAGGCTGTTGAAGGCTCCATTGTTAATCGAGTCTGATATTTCTTAACCATGTTTCCCAGAGTGTGTTTCCTTTTATTGTGAGGTTCGTCTCCTGTGTGTTTGTCTACACTCCTCTTGGATTTCTCCTCTCAGTGAGGCCTGGTTACATGCTGCCCTAAAAGATTAGAGTGGAAAGTTGCTGTTTGGAATGCATCCAAGCAGGACTGATGGGAACACCCATGGGAGACAGGCTAACAGTTGGGGTTCTGCTGCAGTTTATTTCTCCTGAACCATTTTTTCTCTAATGGTCTGGCCCTCACAAACTCTCTGAAGACAGCTATGATTTTTGCTAATTCTTCTTGTCAATATCAACCCCTTCCAGAAATCTCCCCGAACCCTCTTGCTTGTATCTATGTCTGAACTATTGTAGGAAAAGTAGAAGAACAACATCTCAATGCAAAGAAAAAAGATCCAAAAAGAAGTCACCTAAGCACATTCTTACAGAACCCCTGAAACACAAGGTATTGTTACTGTGACCAACAATGTCAATATGTATCAAGCTGCTCCCCGCATACCTGTGTGAAGGTGGAACAGACAAGCTTGAGAGAGTAAAGGGCAGATCCCCTGTGGAAAAGGCATTCATCCTTTTCAAGAGCAGCAGATAGAAAGCAACAAGTGACTTAGGGATCTGAAAATGCTGGTTCATTTGTTGGTTTAACAAACATTTGCAAGCCCAGGTGATGTGTATAGGAAGCAGAAGCAATTTGTGAATGGGCTTCCTCCTGTAGTCAAAACTTTCAGTGGCCTCCTGGTATATTTATAGACCTGCCAACATTCTTTCTGCGATCATTTCCCATTATTCTCTTACACCAACAGTTGGCAAACTTTGTCAGCAAAGAGGCACATAGTAAATATTAGGCTTTGCAAGCCATTTGGTCTCTGTCACAACGACTCAACACTGCCATTGTAGTACGAAAGCAGCCATAAACTGGGCAGTGGCTGTGTTCCAATAAAACTTTTTTATGGACATTAAAATTTATATTTCATATACTTCTCAGTGTATATGAAATATTCTTTGTTTTTTTAACTATTTAAAAATGTACAATCCATTTTTGGTTCTACAGCTATAGAAAAACAATTGGGATTTGGCCCCCAAGCAGCAGTTTGCCAACCTCTGTCTTGATCTTTGCATTCTTCATTCAGCTAGATTTCACCATCCTTCAATCCCAGATCAAATCCCATTTGGCTCTTGATGCCTTTTCAGACCACCCTAGTCTAGCGTAGTTTCTCCTTTTTGAATTCCAGCAATTACTGTTTGCAAAATTCTTTTGGCAATGAATCACATCCTATCTGCTGGAATTTTTTTCCAGTGTTCACTTGACCTATTATCTACATCTTTATTATTATTCTTTTTAGCCTTACTTCCCTAATAGACTGTAAGCTTACTGGTTTATTCTTCTTCTTTGCAGCCGTCACCTTTCTGTGCCCCCAGCAAGGAAACACAGTACCTTACATACTCAGTAAATGCTGATTAATCTGATTCGATTCATTCAACTCTGAAGAGATAACTAAGAATTCCAGATGAAAGATGCTAGCAACCATAAATTTATGAAACTGAAAATCAGATTGTCCTACCATGCTGAATGCTGCTGAAATGTTTTGGGTAAGGAATTTCGGATGCGTTATTACTTCCTTCATCACATATGATATTCTTAGATCATCTTATATTTTTCTATAAGGCATTTTCTTTTAACTTTTTAATCAACAGACCGATTACTTGATTTAGATGGATTTTGAGTTCATGTTTAACGACAAGAGTGGCCTCTGATTATCCTTGTGGGTGTTCTCAGTTGATTGAGAAATCAGTGACGCTTTTCTTCTAAGTGGAAGCTACCGTATTTATACCATGATTTTTAAAAAATCACTATCTGTAGTACTTTTGAATCAGCCATGGTGCATTGTGTTTATTCGATATTTAGTGTAGTTAAAAATGATCCACTAACATTATGATTTCTCTTTCAGTTTGTTCCACTTTATTTCATCTTCACTTTTATTAAAATGTAATCAATAGAATCTTATAAATAAATCTGTTTTATCTAATAGATGAAGATAGCTGGATTTTCAAAAGCGTCAGATATTTAAATAACTGAGTTTGCAGTTTTCACTGACATCTTTAAATTAAGAAATAGTAGGAAATTACATACTAAACAATGGCATGTTCCAAATAAGATTAGTCTTCCCTTCCAAGTGGTGAGTTCAGCAGTATTTAGGGCAAGCACTGCATAATTTGAACACTAGAAAAATGTCTATTTCCTTCTTCTTTCATCAGCTTACATTTTAAATGAGTTATTCACAGCTGTCTGTCTCCATTCTTGAATTATAATAAAACTTTGCCATTTAAAAATTGGTGAAGAATAGTCAACCACATCTCTCCCAATAAACTAACCCTTTTCCATGTTTTCCACAAAAGTGTGTCTATTAGCATAACCATTGGATGAATCTAAAACACTTTTAAACATTTGTCTAAACACATTTTCAAAACTTTAAGGCCTATGCCCTACTCTTTTCTTTGACCTGTTTTTTGTTTTTCATTATTTTTGGTACTATTTTTGGTTTGATTTTTACTTTTTTTTTTTTTTTTTTTAAATAGAGATGGGGTCTTGCTGTGTTTCCCAGGCTGGTCTTGAACTCCTGGCCTCAAGTGACCCTCCCACCTTGATCTCCTCAAGTGCTGGAATTACAGGCATGAGCCACTGCACCCAGCCAATTTTTGGTATTCTTCTCACTACATTTTGACTCTTCTTTTACAACATCCTTTACTCATTTTCCCTTGAGGAGGTTTTTGAGTTTAAATTTAACAAGAAAATTAAATATGACAGGGGATATTTTACCTTAAGAAATACTAGTTTGGCTCAAGTATTTGTCTGAATAAAATGCAAATACTCAAAGCAAATGAGAAAATTTGTAAAGGGTCTGAAAATTTACCCCACATGTAAACCAAGAAATTACTTACACCTTTTTATGGGTGTTGGATAAAGCTACAAAACCCCTGGGCCAGAGATGTAGAACTATTTATTACTTACAGTTATGGGACTATTTATTACAGCAACTGCCCCCATTTCCCAAGCCCTAGTTTCCACATAGTAACTTGAAGAAAACCAAGCCATTGTGGGTTTTGTTTAAGAGAAAAAAATCCTGAGCTTAGGGAACTCAAATACTTTATAATAGGCAGTAAGCATGCTGGTCCATTGCTCTTGAGAGAAATATCCTTTCTGTCTTTCTGTCTCTCCCTTTTTCTCCCCCAAGGCTGGTCAATAATGCAAATATCCTTGAAAGCATAATCCACAACAAAGGCATTCTCTACCTCTTATCACAAGACATACAGAAACTTAGGAAGTTCAAAGAGAACTGCCTCCTACTAGTGATCACATTCCTTGTACCTGCCATTATGAATTCTGACTCATGCTCTGTACCTACTCTCAACAAAGTTAGGCAAAGCATATATGAGGTATTCAGCAGTGTTTGTCGGATAAGTCTGAGCTGTTTCAAGAAATTTTTAGTAAGCAGAGTTTGTAAAAATAATAAGTAATTATAAATAAGTATATTTGTTATTTCTTCTCTAGCCCTAGACATCATATTCCATTGAAACGTGCTATGATCTAAAATGAAATATTTACTCACTGACTCCAAAATGTCCTTATTTCATTTTCTTTCCATTTTCTTCCGTTATACACACACACATCCTATCTTTCTCTTGGCCAGGGAATACCTACATTATTACTAAAAGTTTAGCTATGTAGAGAACAGTGATTGAATTACAGATGAGTAGCTGACATTCTGTTAAACACTCTCCTCCTTCTCCTCCTCCTCTTCCTCCTTCTCTTTCTCCTTCTCCTTCTTCGTCCTCCTCTTCAGCAAGCCCAAAAATCCACTTGTTAAGCCTAGGAAAGACCAAAGAAAGCTAATATAGCAGCACCCTTTTTTTGCCAAAATTGCTCTATTCTTTAATGATATCAAGCAGTCACACATATCTGGCTACTGCATAAATGTTAATAGTGTCTTGAGTAGACTTCTGAATTAACCCTCTGTTTCAGGCAAGATAATACAAACTCAATCCAGCTCAGAAGGGAATCCGTGGTACTTCGAGAGGAAATCTTTACAACATTCTGTAAGCATCCCCAGCACCAATAGCTCTAATCTTTTCAAAATCCTCCTGTACGTGAAACACGAAATTTTCCTTGCAACATATTAAAGCTCTGTTATTACACATAACTCTGATCTTCCCATCCCTTTCTGGTGCTGCATTCCACTTGGATTCTTCACACTCTCACTGCAGATTCCATGCATGTCTGCATGTTCAGGGTGCTGAGCCCTGAAATGTGTGTGTCTGGTATTCAGCCTCCGATGAGAGACACAACAAAAACACTTCCTATTCCCCTCAGTGGTAAACTTCCTCCTCTTCTCAGGCATCTCTTGTCTGCAACCAGGGAATGGGAGTGGCATCACTAAACATGTAATGTGTGTTATGCTGTGGGGTCAGCTAAAGGGTAATTTCTAGGAAGCATGCCTATCCAGAAGACAAACTAGTGTTGGCATTGAGCAGGGACACTTACTTAGCAAAATGATGCATCTGAAATGACATTTCTGCAGGGTACATAGTGCTAGAGACCTCACGCACCAGCCATGCTAACAACTGGCACGCTAACAGCTGGTTCTTTGGGCACCCCAAATGGCTTCTTTATGGAAAAGGAATAGCAAAATAATGAGATTTAGCTAAGAGTTCATCTTGAGTGAAAGCAAATACATGCTGTCAAATGAAATGCTCTTGGAGTCCTGAAAAGTTTTCTTCTAGCTCTGCATCTCAGAGTGAATGTGAGCAGACATTTTTCTTTGGGGCGTTTTAAGGCTAAAACCCAAGCTGACCATCGCAATAAGCAATGTTCCTTCTCCTATTCCAAAATGGGTGTGGCGCAAGGGAAGTGGTAAGAGCAATATGTTGAAGAAGAAGAAGAAAAACATGAACACAAAATAATATCTCTCTAAAACCATCATCAAGTCTATGCAAGTGATGAAACCTCAGGATAAGCTATTAAATGATTTTATTAAAGTTTATCTAGCTTTTCCCCCACACCTCACTCCCCACTTTTCTTCCCTGCTCTGCATTTTTTTTTTTTACATGCCATTTATTTATCTAGATAGTCTTCCTTTCTTTTCAGTAATCAAAACTCAACTCACTTTTAAGTGTCTAATTCAAAAGCCACAATCCATAGGATGGCCAACGCTAACAGGAAATACTTATTCAATAAATTTATTTGAGTGCCTACTGTATGTAAGAACCTGTACATAGAACCCTGAAGAAAGAGATACAGTTCCTGGCCTTAGGAATCGATGGCATCATCCATTCCTCTTCCAAATTCCTACAGTCTTTACTGTAACTCTGACTCATTTGTGAGTTGGGATATACTTCTTTGTATTGTGAGCCAATTTTTCAAAAGTGACCTCTTATTTTTCCAACCAGAGGAGAGGTAACTTGTGTGCAGGGAGTTGGGATCAAAGCTGAAGCAGAAATACCTTGGTTTAAATCTCATTTTGCTATCATTTTACCTCTCTGCAACTCAGCGTCCTTTCGGATTTCCCCAGTGTTTTATATGGAGAAATTTCAAGCCCGAAGAAAAATTTATTAATACAAAGAACACCCTATATACGCTTTACAGAGATTCATCAGTTTGTTTTACTATGTTTTTTTGTTTTTGTTTTTTTTGAGACGGAGTTTCGCGCTTGTTACCCAGGCTGGAGTGCAATGGCACGATCTTGGCTCACCACAACCTCCGCCTCCTGGGGTCCAGCAATTCTCCTGCCTCAGCCTCCCAAGTAGCTGGGACTACAGGCACACACCACCACACCCAGCTAATTTTTGTGTTTTTAGTAGAGATGGGATTTCACCTTCTTGACCAGGATGGTCTCGATCTCTTGACCTCATGATCCACCCGCCTTGGCCTCCCAAAGTGCTGGGATTAAAGGTGTGAGCCACTGCACTTGGCCTGTTTTTTTTTAAGAGATAGTCTCTCTCTTGTCACCCAGGCTGAAGTTTAGTGGCACAATTATAGTTCACTGTAACCTCCAACTCTTGAGCTCAAGAAATTCTCCAGCCTCAGTCTCCTGAGTAGGTGGGACTACAGACTCAAACCACTGTGCCTGGCTGATTCAACAGTTGTTAACATTTTGCCACATTTGCTTTCCCTCACTCTCTGTCTTTCTCTTTCTCTCTCCACGTGTGCACACACACACCCCTGCAGCATTTGACAGTAAGTTGCAGACATTAAGACACTTCGCCCTTAAAGACTTTAGCATGTCTCTTATAATGTCAAGAATATTCTCTACATAACCACACATCATTATCACATTTAAGACCATATTTTAATGTTCCCTTTTGTACCAACAATGTTTCCTATTGTTGATTTAAGTCAGGAAGGCAGCAGGGGTCATCTATTGCTTTTGATTTATCATTTGTCTTTCATCTCCTTTAATCTAAAATAATTCTCCTATTTTGTCTTTCAAGACATTGACAGTGTTGAAGAGTTGTTTTTGACAGTTGTTTTGAAAAGCTGTTTTGCAGAATGTTCCTCACATTTGATTTGCCTGATTATTTCTTCATGATTTGACTCAGGTTAAATATTTTTGGCAAAAATATTTAAATAAGAATGCTGCAGCATTCTTATCCAAAAAATGAAGATTGTAAGAATGCAAATATCCCTAGAAGTTTTGTGAGAAGTGTAAGCCAAAGTCTAATCCTTCCAGCCAATTGAATGCACCCCTCCCCTTAGCCAAAGGCTTTCTCAAATTAACCTGAAAAACAAGTGCAGGCCATGATGGGAAGAGGGAGTTGGTCATGCCTCATTATACCGCCCTCTCTTTGGGATTCAGGCATAGCTGACCAGCATTAACACTAAAACAGAGATCTTAAGACATTTTGTAGCAATAAGACAGTAAATTCCAGCCTGACTCTAATATAGGATCGCATGACAGATAGCAGGCCTTGAAAGAAATCCAAGTATTTTACCCTAAAATATATTTCTTTGACATATTTTGTTTGTTTGTTTGTTTGTTCTTGAGACGAAGCATCATGCTGTCACCCCGGCTGGACTGCAGTGACTCCATCCTGGCTCACTACAAACCCCCTATATCCCGGTTCAAGTGATTCTTCTGCCTCAGCCTCCTGAGTAGCTGGGATTACAGGCATGCACCACCACATTCCGCTAAATTTTGTATTTTTGGTAGAGACAGGGTTTTACCATGTTGCTCAGTTTAGAACTCCTGACCTCAGATGATCTGCCCGCTTTGGCCTCCCAAAGTGCCACCACACCTGGCCTCTTTGACCTATTTTGAAATGCCCTGCAAACCTGTCTCTTATGGAGAAAGTCTACATTCTGTAGAGTATTTCGTTCCTTTTCCAGGTCTTTTTCTCTATCCAGGAGAGAATTAATTAAGAGTCTGGCACCTTTTTAAGTGTGATAAGAAACATTTACAATCGCTTCTCTCTGAAGCCTGCTACCTGGAAGCTTCATCTGTATAATAAGAACCTGGGTCTCTACAACCCCTTCTCTCAACCCAGACACTCCTTTCCATGGATTCCAGATCTTTAGATGAACTCTCTTAACCAGTTGCCATTTGGAAAATCTTTGAATTAATCTATGACCTGGAAATCCGCCACGCCCTTTCAAGTTGTCCTGCTTTTCCGGACTGAATCAGTTTACCTATTACATGTACTGATTGAGTTATTATGTCTCCCTAAAATGTATGAAACCAAGCTGTAGCCCAGCCACCCTAGGCACATGTCATCAAGACCTCCTGAGGCTGTGTCACCAGCATGTCCTTAATGTTGGCAAAATAAACTTCTAGATTGATTGAAATGTGTCTCAAATATTTTTTGGTTTACAGAAGTAAATGAAGTAATATAGATAAAACAATAGGCAAATAGCAGGTTCTTGCCAAATGTTGGTTTCTCTTCACACACTTTATAATTTTTCCTTAGACCAGAAATTTGGCCTCAGGGTTATCAACTCAATGAGATTTTCCAAATGGGAAATAGAGACTTCCCCCTGGAAAAACATATTTTGGACACATATATGGCTTTGTGGATGAATGTATTTGGTAGGCCTATTTAGAAATGCTTCTATCCTTGGATATCCTAAGAAAGATGTCAGGCCAGACACAATGAAACTTGACTACCTCAGTGGTAGAAGTAGAGCTGAATAAATAAAACTGTGGCTTCAGTAAAATGAACTAGAGCTACATAGAAAATTTCTGCCTCAATTCTTATGGTTAAAAAATATTTCTGAATCTGTTTGCGTACCTTATTTCAGTATTGCAAACAACATTAACACTTCTTTAAAGTTGGTGTTTTCCAGCATCATCCTTAGCAATAATAGTTTTTGCTAAGCAGAACTGTGGATGGAAGTGGGCCAGGAAATTGGGCTTAACATACACTGCTCCAGAACTACAACCAGGAACTCACTTAAAAAAAATTTATCTGAGTTATTGTAATGGCATTGCTTCTTTTTTAATCAGAAAAAAAAAAGTACAAAAGGAAAAGATCCAATTATTTGAAGGTGCTAGTTAGCTGAGTTCCATGTAGCTCACTTCCACAGTCATTGGTCTATTGGGCTATAGCTGGGCAAACTCCAACTATGGAGACATACTCTCAGATCATCTGCCTGCAGTGTGCTGGGTCATGTCTCATAGCTTGTAATCAGTAACTACAAATTACCCATATTTCAAACAAATGGGCATCTAACAATTTGATAAAGTACTCTGTCAACACGAGAGTGAACAACATAGTCAAACCAAATAAGACATCAAACAAACACAATTATAACTAAATTATACACTGATTAGGTCTCTAATTGTTTTCTGGGTATATTTCTCATGCTCGTGTAGACTCCTTGTGGAGCCTATGGGGCCATGTCTTTTCTTTCTTTGATTTTTCTCTAAAAAGCCTACTATGACCCAGCATAATTATGATGTGACCTATAATTAGGCCTGATTATGACTTTTAATGGCCTAAGCATTGAAAATATTATGGTATTCCCTCACCCAATGTATAATTTAGCAAAGAAACCTTGCTAAAATTCATATAGTCATTACTGACAGAGATATGTTTTGAGAAATTCATCATTAGGTGATTTCATGAGTGTGCAAACATCATAAAGTGTACCTGCACAAACATAGATGGTATAGCCCACTACACATCTAGGCTTATGGTACAGCTTATTTCTCCTAGCCACAAACCTCTACAGAATGTTACTCTACTGAATACCGTAAGCAGTTGTAACACAATTGTAAGTATTTGTGTATCTAAAGGTAGAAAAGGTACAGCAAAAATATAGTATAAAAGAAAAATGATACACCTATGGAGTCACTGTTGCATATGTGGTCCATCATTGACCAAAACATCATTATGTGGTGCCTGACTGCAGCAGCTGTAATGAAGTGCAACAGAGTCTTGTTTTTCTCTTTCATGAAAATTACTTTGATGTCTATATATCAATTTCTTGGCCATCCCTAGTTGTTTCTTTTTTGTGCCTCTATTTTATTGATACTTTTGGAATACGTAGCTTGCTTACTGGGTAATCATTGAATATAATGAAACACTGCATATAATAAAACAACATAAAAAAATAAGCACGACACATGGCATTTTACATACACAGTGACTTGGGTCAAATGTCAACAGCAGGCTCCACCCTAGGTCACTTCTCTTAAGGGAAATGCTTCATTAAGGTATCAGTATACTATTGATTAGCCATAATAGGCAATTTGTTCTAGAAAATAAAATTTCTTGGATGATGTGAGTATCATCACTAAAATATGCAGACATTGACCTCTCCTCTTATTCTTGCCCAAGTCAATGGAAGTCCTATAAATTGAAAAGTTTTCAGGATTGATATCATTTTATTGTTGTATGAATTGACTTAGAATTGAAGATACCTAAGAAAGCAACAAAGGCTTCGGTATTGTAAAATTTAGTTCTAATGTTAGAAGAGAACAGTTTTAATTCCATTTTCAGATTCAAAGTATCCATGTCTGTTACAGTTCCCCCCAAGCTGATATAACCCATTTACCAGCAAATTTCAAAGTTAGAGTGAACTCTCTGTAGCTCTCTCATTGCAACTCTTAGTTTTCAAAAGCCTGTATCACTATTTGTTTTATTTTTGAAAGTAAACATCTCCTATCCAAATTCTCATGCATCATCTAAACTGTGTATCTCATTGTGGTTGTGTGCAAATCCACCAAGTTTAAAAACAAATATCATTTTGAATGACACTGTGTTGCCCTAACAAAGGGAGCATTGTCCATCTTCCCTGACAGCTTCTCTCTAATTAAAGATCCCCTGATGCCCCATGGAATGCCGGACTCCTTAAACATTCCCCTCCTACCCGCTGTTTTCACTGCACAAACAGTAGAGAAAACAATTTGTAGCTTACTGGTCTCCCTCCTAGAAGAAAATTTAATAACATCCCAGAAGAGATGTAGAAGCAAAATTTCCTGATGGGACATACATTACTTCTTTTAAACTACCACTGGCTGTGGGATTTGGTTAGAAACAGGGCTTTCTTAACCACCATCTCCGAGCTGTCAGTGTGCAGTTGGCCTCATTTTTTTTGTTTTTAACAATGGCCTCTCATTTATTTTATCCACACTGAGAAATCATCTTTGACATTCCATGTTCCAAAATCTGCCTCTACAAAAATACAAAAGCTGAGAGATTATTTCATGATAGAAAGGGCAATGTTAGCATTTTCACTTTTGAAATCTCATCTTCAGGTGGACATTTTGCACAGAAAAGATGTGTACCAAAGATGTGCTGGGACACACTGACCTGTGTCTATTCTGTAGTCACGCTGTTCCACATCAGAGCTTACAAAGGAAAATTTTTCTCTGTTCCTCTAGGTTTAATATAGGTATCTGCTTACTGAAGTGCCTATCTAGATCACATTGCTTGTGTACACATATCTATACACCATTATATAAAGAATGTAATAACATCCAACATTACACCACCCTGTTTCTTTTTCTTGTTTCTGTAGGTTTTGGGGGGAACAAGTGGTGTTTGTTTACATGATTAAGTTCCTTAGTGGTGATTTCTGAGATTTCGGTGCACTCATCACCGAGCAGTGTACACTGTGCTCAATGTGTAGTCTTTTATCCTTGCCCCCTCCCACCCTTTCCCCCAAGTCCCCAAAGTCCATTGTATCATTCTTATGCCTTTGCATCCTCCTGGCTTAGGTCCCACTTGAGAGTGAGAACATATGATGTTTGGTTTTCCATCTTGAGTTACTTCAGCTAGAATAATGGTCTCCCATTCCAAGTTGCCATGAATGATGTTATTTTGTTATTTTTTATGGCTGAGTAGTATTCTATGGTGTGTGTGTGTGTGTGTGTGTGTGTGTGTGTGTGTGTGTGTGTATGTGTGTGTGTAACAATTTCTTCATCCACTCATTGATTGTGGGCATTTGGGTTGGTTCCATATTTTTGCAATTGCAAATTGTGCTGCTATAAACATGCATGTGCAAGTATCTTTTTTAGTGGGATGCTGTATCAAATGGTAGTTCTACTTGTAGTTCTTTAAGAATCTCCACACTGTTTTTCACAGTGGTTGTATTAGTTTACATTCCCACAGCAGTGTAAAAACATTCCCTTTTCACCATGTCCCTGCTAACATCTATTAATTTTTTTATTTTTTATTATACCTATTCTTGCAGGAATAAGGTGATATCACATTGACACCACCCTGCTTCTAATTCCTTTCCATTTCCTTATAAAAACTGTTTACTCAGAGGCAAACCATAACATACTTTAAGGCAAAAGTAATAGCAATAGTAACACTCTATATTTATACTTTATGGATTCCAAAAGAGTCCATTCATGTTCTGTCACTTGGCCTTCATGGAAAGCTGTGAATCATACAGGTGGTAAATATTAAGGGTAGCATTACTGGGTATATACCCAAAGGGCTATAAATCATTCTACTATAAAGACATATGCACACATATATTTATTGCAACATTATTTACAATAGTAAAGACTTGGAACCAACCCAAATGCCCATAAATGATAGAATGGATAAAGAAAATGTGGCAAAATTACACCATGGAATACTATGCAGCCATCAAAAAGAATAAGTTTATGTCCTTTGCAGGGACATGGATGAAACTGGAAGCCATCATTCTCAGCAAACTGACACTGAAACAGAAAATCAAGCACCGCATGTTCTCACTCATAAATGGGTGTTGAACAATGAGACACAGAGAGAGGAACATCACACACCAAAGCCTGTTGGGGGTGAGGGGTAAGGGGAGGGAGAACATCAGGACAAATACATGCATGGGGGGCTTAAAACCTAGATGATGGGTTTATGGGTGCAGCAAACTACCATGGTACATGTATACCTCTGTAACAAACCTTCAGGTTCTGCACATGTTCCCAGAACTTAAAGTAAAATTAAAAAAAAAAAATATATATATATATATATATATAAAGGGGTAATGCAAAATTCAATTTCCATGCTCTAATTCAGGGATCAGCAACCTTTTTTCTATAAAAGTAAATATTTTAACTTTTCTGGTCTCCATTGCAAAGAATCAACTCTGCCATGGTAGTACAAAAGTAACCATAGGCAATATATTAATGAATAAGTCTAACTGTGTTCCAATAAAACTTTATTTCCCCTAAACAGATAGTGGGCTGGATTTGGTCAGTGTACTGTAATTTGTCAACTTTCATTCTAAACCACTATGCTTTAAAAATCTGAGAAGGTATAAATCATCAGACATTGACAGGTAAAAAATATTAGTAAGCTTCAAGGGAAGGAGACATTACAGCTTGCGCTATGAAAAAAGATTTTATAGAGGAGGAAGTGATTTAGTGGAGCTTGAAAGATAGGTTAGATCTAAATGTGAACACCAGAGGGTTGGATATCTCATGCAAAGAGAATTAATGTGAGCAAATTATGGAGACAGGATATGGAGTAGGGTATATACGGGAAGAAGAGATGGTTTAGGTTGACTGAGAAACAGATATGTAGACCAGTGAGATAAGAAAAGTGGGGATTTTGCTGGATGCCATGGCTTACACCTGTAATCCCAGCACTTTAGGAGCCCAAGACAGGAGAATTGCTGGAAGCCAGGAGTTCAAGACCAGATGGGCAACATGGCAAGACCTTATCTCTTAAAAATAAATAAATAGATAAATAGGAAATGTGGGGCTTTCATAAATAAAAATATCCGGAATTGAAAAACAAAAGTTTTATTTCACAGAAAATTGGAAACCATTACATATTTATGAGCAGAGGGTTGGCATGAGAGAGGGAATAGTTATATGTGTTATGGTTCTTCATGATGATGAGAGACAGTTTTGCCAGAGGGGTGAAGACTTAACCTGGGCCATAATGAGTGACGATGCATTTCTAGTCATTTCAGTAAACTAATTTGACTGGAAAGGGACCCAATGAAACACTTGAAAAGCTTTACCTACTAATGAAATGAGAAGACATGTTCCCAACTCCCTACACTATGAGTGGAAAAGATCGACTGAAAGAATCAGAATCTCAAGGCTATATGGTGGATTCAAACTATTTGCTCACCACCCGTTAGTCAGGAATTCAGGTCAGGCTTCGCTGGATGGGTCTTTTGCTCCACTGGGGGCCGGGCTCATTCAGCTGGTGGTTCCAATGGGCTGAGTAAGACAGAAAGGGCCAAGAACTCTTCACTTTCATGTTTAATTCCTTGATGCGCCATTTCCCTCTATATGCAGATAGCATGGGCTTCTCCACCACATAGTGGTCTCCAGTTATGCTTCTAATGCGATGGCTGGCCTCCAAGAGGGAGCTCTCCAAGTAATGAAAGCAAAAGTTGGGAGTCTCATAAGGCCAGTGTTGGAAGTGATGCAGTGTCATTTCTGCCACATCCTACCAATCAAAGCCAGTCATAAGCAGCCCAGAATCGGGGGAAGGGCTCATAAACTCCACCTCTTGGTGGAGAAGTGGCAAGATCACATTACAAAAGAGCTATTGGGAGAGGGTCTATTGTGGTAGTCTTCTCCAGAAACACGATTTACCACAGAGGTTTAACATAAAAATTAATCTAGGACCAATGAAACCTCCAGGGACCTGGCAGAGGCAAACTCCAAACCATTTCCATAGTCCAGGCCTCATGGGCATCCCATGGTAAACAACCTTTGCTGAAAATGTGCTTCCTATCAAAAATTACAAACCACATATGGAAACAGGACACAGATACAGCAGAGAGCAGAACTGGTATACTGTGACTTGGAATAATGGAAGAAGATAAAAGAGATTTAACAATAAACATGATTAACATGTGCGAAGAGCCAAAGGTAGAAACACAGGTTGTAAGGCAAGAACTAGAAAATATAAAAAACACATAGGCATGTTTGAAAAGTATGAAATTCAAATTGTAGTGACAGAAAGTATACTCATTGAAACAGAAATCCCAACAGGTGACAAAGAGTTAATGAAGTGTAAGATAGACCTAAGGAAATTATTTTAGCACAAGTGCAGCACAAATAAAAAAGATATTAAAAACATAAAATATTCAAGGGATATTAAGATACTAGAAGGGTAAAATAAGAGTATAATCCATACATCTAATAGGAATTCCAAAAGGAAGGAATGGGAGGATGAATGACCAATATCTAAAGAGACAGTGGCTGAGAGCTTTCCACAATTAAAGAATTAAGTCACTATATTTATTAATAAGTCACAGTAAAATCTAAGCAGAATAAAAACACAAATACACAATTAGACACATCTTACTGAAAATACACAACATCCAAAACAAGAAGTAAACAAAGCTACTGAGAGAAGAAAATAAGACACATTAGCAATGAAACTGACTGACTTCTCAGTAACAATAGGCAGGTAATAGAATAATGTATTTTAAATCTGGAGGGAAAATAACTATCAATCTGAAATCTTTGAAGTATGCAACTGTTATTAGTAATTAAGACAAAATAAACCCATGTTGTAAAAAAGACAGAAACCATAAGATCAGAACTTTGTTAACTTTACTGAAACACACTTTATATACAATAACGTATATCCATTTTAAGAGCACCGTTAGATCACACTCTTGCAGCTACCACCACAATCGAGATACAGAACATTTCTGTCACCATGAAAGGTTTCCTTTATCCCTTCCCCAGTCAATTTACCCACCCCACCCTTGACCCCAAGTAACCACTGATCTGTTTTCTGTCACTATAAATTAGATTTGTTTTTTCAAGAGTCTTTTGAAAAATGCTTTTAGACTGCATGTAGTCTTTGTGTCTGGCTTCTTTAACTCTGCTTAATGTTTTTTAAGATTCATCCATGTTACGTGTATCACTAGCTTATTCCACTGCACAGAAAAGAAAATGATGCTTCAATATTAATTCCAGACAACAACAACAAAAAACATTCAGAAAGTACTATTAGGGCTAAAGAGGGACTGTCTATAAGAAAATTACACCAAGAGAGTAAAATAAGTATGAATGTGCATGTTTTTGACAATATAACCACAAAGCATTTAAAGTAAATCTGATAAAATTACAAAGAGAGTCCAGGTGCAGTGGTTCATGCCTGTCATCCCAGCACTTTGGGAGGTTGAGGCAGCAGGATTGTTTGAGCCCTGGAGTTTAAGACCAGCCTGGGAAACATAGTGAGATCCTGTGTTTACAAGAAGTTTTTAGAAAATGAGTCAGGCATGGTGGTGCATGCCTGAGTACCAAGTACTCAGGAGGCTGACAGATGGGAGGATGCTTGAGCCCAGGAGGTTGAAGCTGCAGTGAGCTATGATCGTCACTGCACTCAAGCCTGGGTGACAGAATGAGATAGTTTCAAAAAAGAAAAAAGAAGACAGAAAATTTAAAATAAAAATGGAAGCTTCCATGATAAAGTCATCAGTTAGTTGACTCTTACACTCTTACATGCTTAATCATGCTAGCAAATCAAAGCATAATCATGCTGGCTCCACTAGAAACAATATTAGTGGAAAGGGTACTGATATGAATGAGTTAACACTATTCTTTCTTCCTTTTATTTTTTTGAGGCGGAGTTTCGCTCTTCTCGCCCAAGCCGGAGTGCAGTGATGTGATCTTGGCTCACCGCAACCTCCGCCTCTCCAGTTCAAGCAATTCTCCCTCCTCAGCCTCCCAAGTAGCTGGGATGACAGGCATGCACCACCACACCTGGCTAATTTTGTACTTTTAGTAGAGGTGGGGTTTCTCCATGTTGGTCAGGGTGGTCTAGAAACTTTCGACCTGAGGTGATCCGCCGGCCTCAGCCTCCCAAAGTGCTGGGATTACAGGCATGAGCCACCACGCCCAGCATATTCGTTATTTTCTAGGCCACTGTTAACTATGCTTTTGCAGAAGTTTTAAAAGCAGTGGATTGCTTTTTGCTTTACCATAAAATAAAGACCAAAAATGACAAAAATAATAGATAGCATTAACTGAGCACTCATCCTGTGTAAGGCAATATGATAAACACTGTCCCTGCATTATCTCTTCACTTCTTGCATCAACTTTTTCCTCAGTTTCATGGAAGGAAAACTGAGGCTCACAAAAAGTGGCTAGTGAAGAGCCATATCAGGACCTGAACCTGCGTCTAACTCTAGAACCAACTCCTATTCCTACTAGACCATACCTATTATGTCAACCCAACACCAGGAGTTTACAAATTTCCACCACTAACTTCCCCTTCTGACAGCAAAACACATTCCTGACCCGAATCCCTACTAAGCCACAAGCCAGTTCATTCTTATTCAAACTGTGGAGCAAACACTCAGCTGGATTATTTCTCACGTAAAACATTCCATCTGCGGAGAAGCAAGACAGGCGTATTATTTTTTAAACTGTCTGCCTGGGACTGGCCGTGTGATAGAAGTGAGGGGCAGCGGGGTACCCTGGCCGTGGCTGACAATGAAACACTGGACATCACAGCTTGAGAATGACGTGCAGACACAGCACATCAAAGCCACAATGAGTGGCCTGGAAACAGGCAGCTCAGCGTCACCCAGCTCCTGCTGCTGCCGGAGGAAGGGTGCTGCAACGCTCCTCATTTAACCACTCTCTGCCAGTAACCACAATAACGCCTTGCACTGATCGTTCATGGACCCTTGTTTCCTGTGACCCCAATGTTACCTCACCCCTTAGATCATCTTGCAAAAAAAAAAAAGGTATATATTTTTTAAAGGAAGAAACACTAGAGTTCTCATATGGACTTCAGAAAGCTGTTAAAACTAGACCCTAAATGAATCCACATGTTTGTATGTTACCTCACCTAAACACATTTATGAAATCAGATCTTTCTATAACCAGAATTATGTCTTACACAAAAGAACAGAAAAGAATAACTCATTGCTATTCTGCAGCCAGCTTGTAATTTTCTGCAGAAAGATTATAAGAAGATACAACATCATAGGGACCTACATAAAAAATAACCTTGGAAGATAAATATTACCTTAGCTTTTGTCAAACACTATGTATATTGACCAACTAGTCTGAGGCCTGGCATGTGGTTGGTGCTAAATAAATGTTTTGTGATAACAATGAGTAATTATGACATTTTAGAAGACTTGAAGCAAAAATATCTGTTTAAGTGAAATGAGTGCGATACTGTGTTTATATGAGCAAAATACAGGGACAAATGAGCAACTGTTAAATGAATCTAATCAACCTGGATCATAAACTACCTAGGTTCAAATTTCCATTCTTCTGTTGGACCTTGGGCATATTAACTGTACTTGTCTGTGCCTCAGTCTGCCCTGTAAAATGAGAATTATAAGGCTATCTGCTGGGGTTGTTGTGAGGATTACATTAAATGTGGCGTGGTGCCTAGCATGCAGTGAGCACTTGGCAAATGTTGGCTCATGACTTTATTATTATTTCTCTAGGCCACTTTCTCAATTGTTTTACCTTTATGAATAAAACACAACCATAGCAACTTCAAATAAGGTGTTTTTTTTTTTTTTTTACATAAGAGACCTCTGAACACTTAAAACCCCAAAGCTGACTTTCTTCCCGTGATTAATGTGATGATTAGTGTGGCCCAGTGTTTCACCAAATATTAACTTTTATTCTTCCCTCTGCTCACCAAAGACACTTGTCCTTGATGAAAACAGAAAATGGATTTCCTAATTAACATTTTCAGAAACATGGCCTGATGATGCACCATTTTTAGTCAAAATAGATAAGCTTGTTAGAAATGTTCTCATAGGCCGTGGGCTAAAAGCAGCTTTGATTTCAGTGTCAAAAGGACTAGACAGTAGGTTTTTGAGGGAAGGATTTGTCTGTCCACAATTGCTATAGCTTAGGTGGCTGGCACAGAGCCTGGCATATGCTAAGCACCCAATAAGAGAATATGTAAACTTCTAGTTGATTCCTCTCTGCCATAGCAAGTGGCTCTCTATGACTTCATCCTCCAGAGATCATGTGGTGTCATGAAAAGAACCAACATCAAACAGATCTGGCTTTAAATCACCAAACTCTTACTAGATATGTGGTCTTCAGCAAGATAATCTTTCTAAAGTAAGCCACAGTTTTCCATCTGTAGATGGGGCAAGGCTTATGGGATTTTAGTAAGAATTAGTGATAACAAATGTAAATACTTCTTGAACATAATAGTGCACAATCAATGGTATTATTCTTAAATTAACTTCCTGAAGATTTGGATTCATCTACATTTTAGTTGAGTCTATTTAAATCACGCTTCATCATTCTCACATTTTTCTATCTCATATGTGAATGCAGAATGGTGTAGGGTAATGTGCTTACATTCTGGAAACCCACAGATCTGGGTTCAGAGCCATCTCTGACACACAGGGAGAGGGTTCGCTCCAAGGGAGGCAAAGATAGAAAAAAAAGTCCCTGACCTATCATTTACTAGCTCAGTGACCTTGAACAACCAAGTACTTAACTTCCTAAGCCTTGATTTCTTAAATGGAAGCAATAATTTAATCTTAACCCATAGGGTTGCTATAATGATTAAATAAAGGCTCATTAGGGCTTTATCTTCACGTCTCAGAGAGAACCAAGTGCATTGAACACCTAAGGTAATCAAAAATGGGGGATGAATAAATCATTGAAGGAATAAATAAATCAGAAGGAAGAAAAGGGGGAAGGGAGGGAGGGAAGATGGAAGGAAAGAGTGTGTTCCACAGATATTTCAGGACATAAGTACCTTACTTTGCGTTTTTTAAAAAAAACATAGGGTAGTGAAATCTTGAGGGCAAATCCTGGAAGAAGGCATTTGTAAAAATTAGCACTGCCTATAAGCTTGACATATCATCTTTACTAGACCTCATTAAGCATCTAGAATACCTTGGAAAAGCACCAAATTCCAAATCATAAAAAAAATAGAAAAAAACATTCCCAAGGCAAAAAGATTCTTTTCTGTCTTCCCAAGCATCTGTTCCTTCATACTAAAAGATTTCATGCAAAACATATTTCATGTAATTCAAATAATTAACAGAAACAAATATTAAACAAGTAACAGCAGCAAATAACAAATCTCTTCTGATTTCATTACCATTGTTCTAAGCTTTCAACAAAATATAAACATTCTTGTACCCAAATTGCCAGCAAAATTAAGAATGTATTACCAGTTTTATTAGAAAAAATATTTGGAAGGAAGAACTATTTGATTTTTTCAATCATCGAAGAGCAAAACAAGCAGTTAGAACTGTGTATTTTTTAATAAGAAGAGCAAGAAAAAGGAGTTATTGAAATCAATTAAACCTTTTTTGTGGTAGAAAGGGAACATCCAAAATGCTTGAAAATAGTCTATTTTGAGCAGTCATAATTTTCTTTTTTTCTTAAACATATCAGACATAGATTTCACAGCTCATAATTAATTCCCAGGGCCCATATCACCATTAATTTTTAATCAAAGCAGAGCTGCTGTGAGTGCTACTGCTATTTCACCAAGATTAGCAGGGGGTTGCTTCCAGGATGAGAAACCATTATTGGTTCTGCCTAACAGAGACTGATGTCTACAAGGATGGCCAGATGTATCCTGCAACCCCAGCTAATTACCCACAGGTGACTGGGACCAAGCTCTGTGTCCTGACACACACACACACACACACACACACACACACACACACACACACACACCTAGTTTCATACATAACTACACATCACACCTAGTTTCATACATAACTACACATTACATAGGCTAGGGATTTGGGGTTTTATATTCTTGGCAGTATTAGACTTAGAATGTATATATTGTTAAAAAGCATTTCATCTATATGTAGAAAGGGAATTTTCCACAATCAATTTACCATCCTTATGTTCATAAATGTATGTGTATAGGAGCTCCCCAGATAGCACAGTAACCTTGCACCAGGGAGTAAATATGATACAAGTTCACAGAACTTTTCTGACATAAAAATCACCAGATGATGAGGAAATTATTTCAGTGTGGGTTTAAGAAGGCCCCAGGCAAACTATTCTCGAATCCAACATCAAACAACACAAGGCAAAACCAGAAGACTAATATTCAATTTCAAATCGGCTAAGTGTTCTAAGAAAAACAAGTACTGTCAACTAAACAGAAACCCTGCTGCAGGAAAATTAGATTTAATAACTTTGCATAAAAGGTGTAACTTGGTCATTTAGATTTAAACAACTATATAAAGTTCAAATTTCTTTTTGGAAAAGTGATGTCATGTTTATTAAAACCTAACAAAATGTCTAATAAGAGAAGATTAAGTCTGGGAAACTCAACAGAATATAAATGAAAGCCAAACTGTTTTAACATACGTTTTGAGATATATACACACACACATACACACGGATGTATCTTAAAGATAAACACAAGTATATGTGAAAATATATATGCTTATTACAGATTTTCTAAAATTGAAGTACTAGTGATCCTTTTTATTTTTATGTATTATTCTCTGTATTTTCCAAATTCTTAAAATGAACATATATTGTCTTTACAATAAGAAAAAAAAATCTGGGCTCTCCTACAAGAGGAAAAGTGCTGATATTAGGAAGGCAGCATGCATGCAGTCACCAAGGGAGAAGCCAGCCTGGGGACAAAGCAGACAGGGAAAAGTACATGAACTTTTTGAGGGAGGAAAGTATGGACGAAAAAAAAAAAAGAAAAGAAAAAGAGCCACTGGATCAAGCTGGCTCTGAAGATTAACCAAATTTGAATTCTCAGTTATGTCAATAAGTTTTTTTATTGTTTAAGCTCATCTGCATTAGGTTTTCTATAGATTACAGCCCAAAGCTCCCCAATAGGTGCACTGGCAGAAGCAGATCTCAAACCTACCTGGGTCTGAACCATGTCTGGCTAACTCTGCCAGCCTGCACCTCAACCACTATGCCACATTATGTCCCCAGAATCTACATGAGCAATGAGTTCGTGGCCAACTAACTTGAGTGGCCCTTCCTCCAAGATACTTCATTTCCAGTTCCCCACTCAATGCTCTCCTTCTGGTTTTAATACAGAATGAAGACCAGCCAGTCTTCTGAGGCTATGGACCTGCAAGGTCTTTTTCCTCAGACCTGAGTCTTGCTCCAGTCTCCTCCCCTGGCTTTTCCTCTCTACTGCCCCACTCTTCTCATTGCCTTCCTCATGTTTCCTGGTATCACCTATTCCAAGTCAGGCTTTAGTTTGAGAAACCTAAAATAAAGTAGTCAGCTAGTGCTAAGAATAATCAAGAAAAATGAAACAGATTTGGTGAGAAGGAAGACAGTAACCCATTTTCTTATGTCACTGGGAAAAATTTAAGGTCTTGATGTCAGTAGGCTACAGTGAAGAAAAAAACATGATGTGATCCTATTTTATTTTATTCAATTAACTCAGTCAGTATATACTGAATACTTTACTAAGCTCTGGGAATATAATAGTGAGCAAAACAGGATAGTCTGCCTTTTTGGATTTTGCAATCTACTGGAAAAGAGACACTGATCAAATAATTACACAAATAAATATAAATACAACTGCCTTAAATGCCATGAAGGAGAGATGTGCAGTGAAAAGTTAATTGCAATACAACAATGGGACAATGGGCGGAAGTAACAGAAGATTTTATATATATATGATATATATTTTATATATAATATAAAATTTAATTTAAAATAAATATATAAATTATATTAAAATAATTAAAAATAAATATTAAATTGATTAAAATAAATATTATATATATAGACTCACATAATTGCAGAAGCTGAGAAATAGAGACCCAGGAAAGCCAGTGATGTAAACTCTGGATTGAGTTGGAAAGCCTGAGAACCAGGAGCTCTAATGGCATAAGTCCCAGTGCAAGGATGGAAGAAGACAGATGTCTTAGCCTAAACAGCCAGATGCTGAGAGTAAAGTGAAACTTCCTCTACCTTTTTGTTCTATTTGAGTTCTCAGCAGGTTGGATGATACCCTCTCACACTGGGGAGAGCTATCTACTTTACTCAGTCTACCAATGCAAACTCTAACTGCTTCTAGAATCACTCTCATAGACACACTTACAAATAATGTTTAACCAGACATCTGGGCATCTTCTGAGTCAGTCACACCGACGCATAAAAACAACATCACAATTACCTTGCAAGAGGAAGAGTATCTGAGTAGTATAACCTGCCCGCTAGAGTATGGTGTAGTACATTCAACATGGATTAAAAGAAAAACAATTATAACAAACTAACCAGACTCTGGTTAGACTCACATGTTTGTCTGGCTCTCTTATCTAAGTATCAAGGAGGTTCCATTTTTACATGGTTAGAAAAATACCACAGTGAATAGTGAATCTAGAATTTTCTAAACCAAAAGTGAGACTGTCACACAGCTGAGAAAATTTTCAGTACCAGTGTGTCTCCCATCACGGATAAAACTGAGAGTCTTATTTCGTTTTATTGTTACCATCATATAAAATTTCACATAAACAATAAAACTATAAAAATAACAGAGTGAAGATTCATGCACGTTATTCAGCTTAAAGAATAAAATATTTCCAATATAATTTAAAGTTTAAAGTACCCATTTTCTTCTCCCTCTGATCACATTCCCTTTCCTAATACTCAGAGGTAGCAAGTATTTTAACTGCAGTGATTATCATCATCATGAGTTTCTTTATACTTACTAAAATGTAATATAATATCCCTAGAGAATAGTCTCACTTTTCATGGCACTATATTTTATATTAATACACTCATAGTGTATATATTCTTTGCCTTATTTTTCTGTTCATTGTTATACATGTGTGATTCATTGATATAAATATAGGTACATCTTGTTTGTTAATTTTTTTTTTAGAATAAAAAGAATGAAAGAGAGAAAGAAAGAGGAAGAGATTTTAGAAAAAGAGAGAAAAAGAGAAAGAAAGAAACAGCAAAAGAAAGAAAAAAAGAATGAAAGAGAAAAAAAGAGGAAGAGATTTTAGAAAAAGAGAGAAAAGGAGAAAGAAAGAAACAACAAAAGCAAGAAAAAAAAGAATGAAAGAGAGAAAGAAAGAGGAAGAGAAAGAGGGAGAGAGAATGGGATTCTTGTTTCATTGCCCAGGCTAGAATACAGTCTAAAAATGGGTATTAAAAACCTCTTTTATGCCAATAATTGTGTTTAACAATGGAGACAGGAAGGAATAGGGGATGAAAATAACAAATAAGCAGCCAACCAATATTTTATTTAAACCTGTGAAATGCT